>ML822365.1:65116-88757 GCA_009831015.1 Picea engelmannii
TCTTAAGGGGGGATGTTAGGATATTTAGACACTTAGGAGTTAGTTAAGATCTACTTTGTCTAATATGTCATTAGGTAAAAGTGTGTTTCTTTAGTATGCATTAGTATGCATTTGTAGTTAGGAAATCTGACGGTCACGATATGTTCCCGACATAGAGTGATCCGACAATTCATACTCTCCTCGATCTTAATGGCCATTGATCTATGGCTTAACACCCGATTGGTCCATGATCTCTATTTAAAGAGCATGGAGGGTCATTTGTCGATGATCAATTGTGAGAAACGCTCTTGTAAAATCTCTCTGTAATATTTTGCTTTGCATTAATAAACTACTCCAAGTGATCGCGTTGGCTGGGGCCGTGGATGTTTCCCCGTAGGGGTTTTACCACGTGAAAACATCGGTGTGTTGATCTTTGATCTGGTTATGTGAGTGGTTACTGAAGGTGTTCATCCTCTGTTGGAATACCTGTGTTGTCGAACAATCTCAAGTGTATTTCACTAAAATACATACCATATACCATCATTAAGTAGTATGGTTATAAGGCCTTCAAGCTCAAACTTCCACCCTACCTTGGGGTGCATCCAATATTCAATGTTGAGCTCATATGGCCTTATAGTCCTCCAATACCTTAGTAAAGTACAACACAATGAAAGAATTCAATGGAGATCGATATGAAATTAAACTCACCAATGACTTATAATCAAGTCATCAATAAGTTGTTGTGCCATGCATGCCACAACTATAGGGCATGCACCCTATAACTCCTTGATAATACATAATAAACATGGTGGTTTGAATAGACCATTTGAAATCCTTGTGAGGATTGGATGAGTTGCAAGTAGACTTCCATTACCTCTAAACCTACTTAAGGTGTATAATATAATTCCTATTTCAGTTTTTCACTAGTATGTATTGGATAGATCCCATGAGATAAAAAGAGTAATTTTATGTGATTGATGAAAGCTCATTCCAAACCAAGCTAGTATATATGTTTCCAAGTATATGGTCTTGATTGTGTATTAAGAAAATTCCAATGGGACACGTATATCCCATGATCTATTATCTTGGAGGACTAAAATACCATGTGTCGACTCTCGAGATTACCCTGCACTTTTAACTACACTATAACTTCAATAAAAAAATTCCTAAAGAGTGGGTGTATGTAATGCCCCACATTTTGGAATTAGGTAGTTCAAACTCTAATTTTTAATCACCTTGGTAATTAACTTTTTTAGTATATGTTGAAATCAATTAAACTAATGAATACATTTGATATGTGGACACATGAACCAATTTATGCGTTGACAACATGAATCGATTAAACCATTAGTGTTGGACAACAAAGCGTTGATAGTGCAATGTGGCCAGAATATCATGGTGCTCCCCAACATCCTCAAGATTTTCCTGTGACGAGGCCCATGATGGTAAAATGATTGTATATTAATCGAATACTTAATAATTTTGTACTTATAAATTTTGTACTTCTAAGTTTTATTTCTTATACATTTACGGTTTTTTCCTTACAAATTTTGTCATTTCAATGGTAGAGAATGTTGTAGTTGATCCTCCTCGACCTGAAGATCAAGGGAACAAGGAATTCATTCTAATGGCGTCGACTAGTGGACCAGATAAATAATTACATTGCAGAGTTTTTTTTAATATTAATGAACTACTTCAATGATATTTAAAAATTGGCCATATAAATTTAATATTTTTTGTTTTTGTAGGTGATGGCCCCTCACAATAGCCTCCACACCATGGGTATGAGACCAAGTGTGCTTGAATTGAAAGGACTGAAGCAACATGAGATTTTGAAGAGCACCCAGTAAACAAAGACATGGAGATTGATGAATTACTTAAGAACTGGAAAACACAAAAGAAGACTAAAAGAAATTGATGATGTATAATAATTTTATAAAACAGATAGATGTACATTATATAGCTAGTATCTTTGGAACATATTTTGAATGATAAATCTCATTTATAAAAAAAAAAAATTATGACTTATACCTTTGAATGATAAACCTCATTTATAGCTTTACAATCACTTTTTATCATTTTTTAATATTTTTAATGCATATTTTTTAGTAGAATATAGATTGGGTATTGGGGAATTGAGAGTGATGTGTGGGGGGGGAGGGACCATAGGAGCTTCCACCTTCACATGGTTGGCCATTTTCTGTAGAGAAAAAATTATTGGAGTCATTTATTATTGGAGCAAACCTCTCTTGATCCAACGAAGCAACAACATAGTCAATGTTGACTTCGTTGTTGCTCCTTCAGATCAAGGGAGGTTTCCTCCAAGATCATAAGGCTCGAATAAATTATTCTTGAAAACAAGAGGAGATTATTCAGGCTATCACATCTGATGTGTGTGTGTGTGTGTGTGTGTGTGTTTGTGTTTCACTATTTAATCTCCTCTCACATGGATTTTACAAAAAATAATATCAATGGTTTTTACCATTTGCAATCTTGTCGGTTTTAATTTCTATTAGGATTTATTGACATGTCTTAAAAGTATTTTTTGGTTTTTACTAAAAACTAAATATAATTATGTTTTTATTTATTACATTATGTAGTTCACGCATTTTCATATTCTCTAGATGTTGTATGAATGAAATGCTACACATTAAAATATCAAAGATCAGGTATGTCTTGTCTTTTTTCTTCTTTTTATGACTTCTTAAGGTTTCTTTTATTTATTTATTTTTACATTACCATAATTTTTGGGCCACTATGAGGCCATTCATTCTATATAATTAACCACACCCAAGTATGTAGCATATATGATTCACTTTAGTTCATCATATCATATGATTCACACAGCTAATATAATACTTCAACTTGGTTTTTTGTGGTTTTGTATAACTAATCCCCTACATATCATAGTATAAGAATAACCATAATTATTCAATAGAGTATTTGAAATGAATGAGATATAGATATCACTTTAGAGTAGAAGAACATGATAGCTCAATTATTGGTAAGGAATACGAGAAGCACATGGAATCTGCACTAGTAACTCCATTGTATCAGATTAGAGTACTAGTATATCGAGTGTGATTTATTATGGAATATGTATTATTGTTTACATAACGAGTATAATCTATTGCTTGATATCAACCTTTGTTAACTAGTTGTGATAGTACTATTCCACTTACTTGTAAACAATCATAGTAAAGATTATGTGAATAGCTTACATGATTGGAACTAATGTGTAAATGGTTACAAGATTATAACAAGCTAAGATTAGTTTACACGTACTGGAAGATGGAATGAATGAAACCCATTATAACAATGTTCATCTTAGGACATAGGTGAAGTACAACCACTGTGTCTAAGGTTACAACATTGATATTACAAATCATGTAAAGTAATAGTTACGAATTTCTACTTATACCATCTACTGGAGTAGTGATTCCATTGAATACAAGATTCATTAGTGAATCTCATCATGTTGAGTAACAGGTAAAACTATTCCCATTATTTATTCTTATACAACACCAAGGTGTACACAACTCCCATCAAGTGAAGAAGACAAGGTCCACTTAGATTGGTGAGAGAATATAATGAAGTCCTTGAATTCTACTTTGTTTTATGCACTAGTGACTTGCTTTGGTTTAACTACCCAACCAGTTGAATTCCATGTCAACCACTATGTCAACTCTCCTAGTTGATTTTAAACTTTTCACTGACTATCTCTAGAATATCTAGAAGTGTGATAAACCTACATATGTTTTTGTTCCATCATATATAAAAAAAAATACATTAGAAGTAATTTAGAATGACATGTTGTATGAGAGTGGGAGTTAGTTATACCTTAGATATAAAAACCTACTCTACAATCAATTCTTCCTCCATAGTAATAGAGGAAAAATCAACTGCAACAATGTTAGTTGCATCAAGGTAGATGATACCATAATTGATGAAATGGTAGATCATTTTTGTGGATGTGCAAGAGCCAATCAAACAACTTAAATACTTAAAAATCAAAATTTGAATAATGACGCAATAAAACATATGAAAAAAATATTACTTGTTAGTTGTGTTAGGGCTCCAAAATGACCATATTGATAGATGTTGGCATGTAATCACTGTCAATATGCATAGAAAACATTATAATAAAATTTGGATATTTCCATACACTCATACAAATAGAATAACTCATTTGAATGAATATCCTTGGGCATTCACAATGTTGTTAATCATAAAGTTTGTTGCATTATGTTGTCATTAATGTCAAATGATTGATGTCAAAGAGTTGATGTCTTTTTCATAGTATCATTGATGTATTGATTCATGGCCTATGTTTTCATAGATGTAATTGATGTCAAATATGTCAAGTGGTGTCATAGTGATGTATTGTCATGGATTGATGTATAGACGTGATGATGTAAAGGTTGGTCATTGTTGTCTTGTCATGGTTGATAGGAATAACCAAATGGATAAACTCCAAAGTGGTCCCCTTATGGTGAAATCACTCACGGGAAGATTCTCTTGGATAAAGTTCTCAAATTGTTCCCCTTATGGTAAAATCCCTCATGGGAAGATGCTTTCTGAAGTCCAAATGGTTAGGTATCCCAACAGTGTGGTTAGGGAACCCAAGATTTATTAAGGAATAATGTAATGAATATCAATGAATTTGCAAGAGAAACTATTCCATATGGATAGTATATGTCATGTTGTTTCTGGTGATATGTAGAACATCACATAACTCATCACGGTTATAGAGTTATGGACATCTGAAGTTGGAGAAACCTCGTGAGTTATATAGAAGTCTCTAGAAGGTAAAATAAGTCAAATTATTCTAGAATCTCCTAGAAGAAGTTGACGAGTCAAAGTGGTTAGTCATGAGTTAAGTGGTTGTAACAAGAAAACAATTAAAAATAAATTAGTTGCAACTAGAATTGGAGAGCTTACTATTTGTAGATAAAGTGGTTAAGTGGACAAAGTGGTTAAGTAGGCAAAGTGGCTAAGTGGACAAATTTGGTTAAGTGGGCAAAGTGGCTAGGTGGAAAAAGTTGGTTAAGTGGACAAAGTGGCTAAGTGGACAAAGTGGTTAAGTGGATACTTCTAAAGGAAGCTACTTGGAGAGTATAAATAAGAGAGTAAGGGTCTCCCATTAGCATCCATTGATAATATTGAATATCTACAAGTGACTAAGGTAACCAAAGAATATCTATGGTGAATTTCATAGGGAAGGTGAAGTAAAGAAGGCCAAAATTCAAGGGAGGATAAAGTTTTTTGATGATGATTTCTAAGGTATGTTATTTACAAGTCATCTCACCATTTTCGCAATAACATTTTTGATAGAAGCATTCAAACAATGAAATATGAAGGATATTGAGAAAACATAGCAAATTAATTTTGATTAAAATTTCCGCTTGTGGATCGTTGTATTTTGGGAGTTACACTCCGTGGAAAATAAGGTTTGTGGCTAGTCCTGAAACTAGTCTAAAACATGTGTTTTGGGTAAAAACATCATAACTTCTCCATAAAAGATCTAAATTTGGTAAGACCAAATGTATTGGTTATATTATAGTTTGTAGTATGTTTTTACCATTCTTAATCCATAAATAAAATATTCCATGCGGGGCAGGATCTACAAGTTCTCTCTCTAGAATCAACCATAATTCAGAAACGTATGCCATTTTTTCTATAACTCCTTTTCTGGGAGGTTCCAAGAAGTGAAACCTAGAGGAATTGCAGAAAATACACTAAAGAAAATTGTGTACCATTTTTAGACCTTTATTCATTATAGGTACAGAGTTATGATTGTTCCAAGTTAGGGTTGTTGACTAATTGTTGGAACAGGGACAAACCTAGGGTTAAACACTAACAATGCACCAACAAGCCCCAACTACTAGACCTTTAGACAAAACCTGTGGAGCATATGCAGTCTCAATCGAAGTAGTAATAGGGGGTTGTAGGACACATGTGTCTACAACTAGGGGAAATGCAAAGTGGAACCAAGGCAACAATACATAGCAATCTAGATATTATTTACCACACTTAAGCCTACTTCGCAAGTTATATCTTAGATCTATCACAACAATGCATAAAAAATATAACATACAACAATTAACACAACATCAAGCACACATAACACCAAGATATATGTGGTTCACCCTCTCCCTAGGGCTATGTCCACGGAACTACTTTTCTTGATATATTATGTGAAAACATACAGTTATATCTGCACACTTAGCATGCAAATCTCTCTCTCTCTTTCTCTCCTCCCTGCGCACCTAGTTGTAGGGTTGACCTTCACACCAAGCTGAAGATCTTACAATATAGAATCTCTACCATAGCCTAATTCTCTCTCTCTCTCTCATAATAACTACACTTAACAACCATTAACCACAATAGCATGAACCAACTATTGAGAAACCCTATCGACTCTCCTAGACCTTTATTTATACATTACATGACAAACGTCTAGGTGTCAAAACCCTAGATCCAAAACCATAGGTGTCTAAAACCCTAGGTCCACTTGACCCACATTTTTAGGGCTTCACCAGCCTATCTTTCCTTCTTTCCCATGAGGTGCTCCAAAGCACATGTTGATGTCTTTTTTCACCTGCTGAGTTGTCCATGATCTGTCTTCCTTGTTGCTTTGTCTTCCTCGATATTCTCTTCCAATGAATAGATTTTCCTTCTTTTTCTCCTTCTTTTCTTCTTCTTTGACCACTTCAACCCATTCTCAATCAATCTGCCTTCCACGCAGTTCATACTTCACCTTTATTCCTTAATATTCTCTTTCTTCCATGACCAAGGGCCAATAGGCCCCCAACACTCACATGTGACTCGTCCTGAGTCACTGCAATACTGAACCTTTTGTTTCACTTCGACTTCAAACTGTGCGGAGCAGCCTATGCTTTCTGCTTTGTCCCTCCCTTCCTTGTGAAAACTGTCTTTCCTATGTCTGGTACCCAGTTTCAACTGCACCTGGTACCTAGACCCTTCTTCTTATGCTTTTACTGAGATTTGTGAGGTAGATGGTTGTCATAGTACAATTTCAACCGGATCCCATTTACCAAACCTTCTTTCCATTCTCCATTTAGGGTCGTAAAATAAGAAGCTCCTCCTTCTGTGATGTAGGCAACCTCAAATTTTCTTAGCCAATGTGTCATGAACTTCCCTGGGTGCTTCATGAACTTGTTGTCATATATTAATGCCAAATCTCCTTGATTGAATTATTTTCTCCTTATGTGTCTATCATGATAAGAATTTTCTCTTTCTTTCTATATCTGCTTATGAAATCTTGCAATAAACATGTCTTCTTCCAGTTCTACTAACTGCGCAATCTTGTCTTGTACAATGCCTGGGTCGTCCATACTTGTAAATGATGCAATTATTAAGCTAGGAACCAATTATTCCATAGGTTCCACTACTTCCAATCCATATACCAACTTAAATTGGGTTTGTGTTGTTAAATTCTTGCAAGTAGTTCTGTAGGCCCACAATACTATTGGAATTCTTAAATTCCAATCATCTCTTCTCACACTGCATGTTGGAATATTGGTTGTTGTCATTGATGTCAACCCTAGTTATTGATTTTGGACCACAAGATTGATGAAGGTATTTGGACATGAAGGAAAATGCACATTCAGATAAAACACCCATGGATGGATAGTATACATCATGTTGTTTCCATTGGTATGTGGCATGTCACGTGGTTCCTCATAGTTGAGGAGAAATGATTTTTTGAAGATGACAAAGTGAATTGAAGAAGGAAGTACATGTAGGTCCTAAAGATAATTAAAGAAAAGAATTACAAAATAAGAAAGTGTCAGGTCAACCCTAATGTTAAAATGAAGTGACCTAAATGGTATAAATAAATATCATTATACATTCATTTGATATACAAGTCGAATTTTAGAGGAAAACAAAAGTAAATAAGGTCGTATTTCAAGGGAGGATTAAGTATTTTAGTGATGTGTTCTAAGGTATGTTATTTTCGGGTCATCTTACAATTTTCACTATAACATTTTTTCTAGAACGATTCAGATCGTGAAATTGATATGGTATTGAGAAGACATATCAAGGTACCTGTGGTAAAATTTTAAGCTCTTTATTCACTATAATTATGGAGATACACTCTATGGAAGATAGGGTTTTTGATCAGTCCTAAAGCTAGTCAATAAGCAGATGTTCTGGGTAAAACAATCATATCTTCTTCATAGAGAATCCAAATGAAGTGGGACCAATTTCATTGGAAATATTACGGACTGTAGTTTCTTTTGTGTGAGCTTTTGAATCCGATGTTAAATATTGAGTGCGGGGAATTCTTTACAAGTTCACTCTCCTGAATAAACCAGAATTGAATAAAGTCTACCATTCTTTCTATAACTTTTTTTTGGGCAGGATTCAAGGAGTGAAACTTGGAGAAATTTTAGAGAATACATTGAGAAATATTATCTACAGGATCATATTATTACAAGAATTGAAGAATTGCATAAATTGAAGAAGTCTCAGGAAGCATTATCAGGTTCTATGTGATGGTTTGTTGATGGTCATGATTTAATGTAAAGTTTTATTATATCTCATATATTCTTGGGTGGAAGGAAGGGGAAATGATGGAGAGTTAAAATATCTCTTGATATTGGAGGATTGTATCTTCCTCTTAGAGGTTTATCCCTCCCTTTACATTTGGAAGCTGTAGCTACCTTTGGAAGTCATTACTTCCCTTGAACAATAACTATTGATTATTTCTCATATATTGTGCATGGTGTATTATGGTGTATTAGTGTAACTCTTATACTATTGTTCATTTCGCATTGAATATAATTGAATGGTTTAAGTATTTTTTGAAAAGGTTTGTAAATTGTACTTGATACTGATTCACCCCCCTCTCAGTATCAACAATTGGTATCAGAGAAAATTTTCTTTAGAACAGTTTAACCACTGGAAGGAAAATCATGAGCAGAGATGGATGACCATGAGCACATTTCAAATGGGATTCAAAAATTTGATGGAAGAAATTATGCATACTAGAGTGATAGAGTGAAAACTTACCTAACGACTTTGGGAGTAGAAATTTGGTACTTAGTTGTAAATGGCTATGTAATCCCAAATAATGCTCCAACCGATCCAAATGAGAAGAAGCTTATTTGTTGTAATTCAAAAGCCAGACATGTTATTCTAGCATCATTGGCACCAACCATTTCTAGCAAAGTGATGGGCTACAACACTACTAAAGAGGTATGGGACAAACTCAAGAGTATCTACGAAGGTGATCCAAAAGTTAAGCAGGTCAACCTTCAACGACATAGAGAAGAATTTGAAAATTTGAAGATGAATGAAAAGGAAGATATTGCAACCTACTTTCTTAGAGTTGATGAAGTTGTTAATGCTATCATAGGATTAGGTGAAGATCTCAATGAATCCTTGGTTGTACAAAAAGTGTTGAGATCACTTCTCTTGAAGTATGATGCTAAGGTCTCCATCATTGAAGAAACTAGGGACTTGACCAAAATGACAATGGAGGAATTACATGGGTCACTTATAGCATATGAAATGAGAATAGGTACAGAAAGTGACCAGACAAACAATTAATCAACTTTAAATCCATAAAGAAGACAAAATACAAGGATAATGACCTTGATGAAGAAATAGAAAACTTCGTAAGAAGGTTCCGGAAGGGAAGTGCAATATACAAAGGTAAGTCTCCTCTCAAATGATTTAACTGTGGTAGAATACGACATATTGTTGAAAATTGATACTATAAAAAGAGAAGTCTCAACAATAAAAAAATATTCTACTCCAAGGATGAAGGCATCTCCTCAGATGAGAGTGATGAAGATAATGATGGAGGATAAGTCCTCGTCATAACCCAAGAAACCCAGGATAATAATCACAAGAATTCTAAATAACAAGAAATCATTTGTGAAGAAGATTCAGATGAAGAAACCAACCTTGATTCCTTATGGGGATACAAATACAATGCAGAGAGTGAACAAGAAGATGAGAATCTTGAAAAGTTGAAGCATGTTGAAACTGAAAATAGTAAGCTTAGAAACACAAACATAATACTAAAAGGTGAATTGATTAGTTGTGAAGAAGAGAATTACAAGCTTGAAAATACCATTAATATCTTGAAGGAACAATTAGAAGATTATGAGAAATTGAAAGAAGAATTGGATCACACAAAATGGGAGCTACTATTGACAACAGAAAATTTGAAGAAGTTCAAAAAAAGTGTTGAAAAATTAGATGATATCCTTAGCAGTCAAAGATCTCCAAATGAAAATATAGGACTAGGATGCAATGAAAGTTTGAAGAAAACAAAACAAGAGAAGGAAGTTGAAAATGATGAAACCAACACTCCAGAACAAGTTGAACAACAAGGTAGAAGACTAGGATTCAGAAGGAATGAGACATCAAGAAGATCCTCTCCCATCAAGTATGAAAGCAATCATTATGAAGGAAAATACAGAAGAATAGATCGTGAACCTAGATGGACCACACCAAGAATAAGATCACTTACGCCCAGGTATCAAAATTTATTTCTTGGACATTGTTATGCTTGTGGAAATTTTGGACACAAGGCAATAAATTGTAGAATCAATGAAAGGAATAACTATGCAAGCTACATGAATGGTGAAAATAGTAGATATGGAAATGTCCGTAGACCTATCAAAATAAATTATAATCCATTTGACCCATTAATGGATCAAAATATTGTATGTTACAAGTGCAATAATCTTGGTCACAAAGAACGAGATTGCAGAGAGATGAAGGAAGATAATCGTATGACAAATGTCTTCATACCAACTACAACATGGAAAAGGAAAGAAATTCCACACAATGAAAATTGTCGAATAGCATTGGTTGCTAAAGAATACAAATAAGAAGATGAATGGTTCATAGAGAGTGGGTGCTCATCTCATATGACTGGAGATCAAAACAAATTTGTCAGCTTGAAGAAAAAGGGTGGAAATGTTGCATTTGGAGATGACTCATCTACCAAAATACTTGGAAAAGGAACTGTAAAGCTTGGAAGTGAAAATGTAAAAGCAGGAAAATTCCTATTGGTTGAATATCTGAAGCATAATCTACTTAGTGTTAGTAAAATGTGTGATCAAGAATACACTCTTACGTTTGACTCCCAAAAATGTAAAATGAGAGAAAATAACTCAGGAATATTGGTTGCAACTGCAACAAGAAGACCGAACAACATATACATATTAGAAATGAAGAAGAGAGAGAAGACAAAAGCCACACAAAAGGATTCCAAGGAAGAAAAAGTACCAAAGACAAAAAATAAGGATGAAGTATTATTGAGTGCAACTTGTTCAGGGGGAGCAGCCCCAAAGAAGAAGGTTACCTTTTTCCATTAAACTCAGGGGGAGAAGCCCTACCCTTTACCATTGATGTAAAAGGGGGAGAGAAATTGGGATCATGATTATAGGGGAAAAATGAGTGTTTCCATCAATGACAAAAGGGGAGATTGTTGGAAAAATGGTTGTTGTCATTGATGTCATCCCAAGTCATTGGTTTTGGAACTCAAGATTGATGAAGGTATTTGGACATGAAGGACAATGCACATGTAGATAAAACACCCATGGACGGATAGTATAAATCATGTTGTTTCCATTGGTATGTGGCATGTCACGTGGTTCCTCATGGTTGAGGATAAATGAATTTTTGAAGATGACAAAGTGAATTGAAGAAGGAAGTACATGTAGGCCCTAAAGATAATTAAAGAAAAGAATTACAAAATAAGAAAGTGTTAGGTTGGCCCTAATGTTAAAAGGAAGTGACATAAATGGCATAAATAAAAATCATTATACATTCATTTGATATACAAGTCAAATTTTAGAGTAAATCGAAAGTAAGGAAGGCCGGATTTCAAGGGAGGATGAAGTCTTTTGGTGATGTGTTCTAAGGTATGTTATTTTCAGGTCATCTTACCATTTTCACTATAAATATTTTTCTATAACGATTCAAATGGTAAAATTGCTATGGTATTGAGAAGACATATCAAGTTACCTTTGGTAAACGTTTCATCTCTTGATTCACTATAATTATGGAGATACACTCTATGGAAGATAGGGTTATTGACCAGTCATGAAGCTAGTCAATAAACAGGTGTTCTGGGTAAAACAGTCATAACTTCTTCATAGAGAATCCAAATGAAGTGGGACAAATTTCATTGTCAAGAGTACAAACTTTATTTTCTTGTGTACGATTTTTCAAATCTTATGTTAAATATTGAGTGCGGGGCATTCTGTACAAGTTCTCTCTCCTGAATAAACCAGAATTGAACAAAGTCTACCATTATTTCTATAACTTATTTTTGGGGAGGATTCAAGGAGTGAAACTTGGAGAAGTTTTAGAGAATACATTGAGAAATATTATCTATAGTATCATATTATTCCAAGAATTGAAGAATTGCAGAAATTGAAGAAGTCTCAGGAAGCATTATCGGGTTCTATGTGATGGTTGGTTGATGGTCACGATTTAATGTAAAGTTTTATTATCTCTCATATATTCTTGGGTGGAAGGAAAGGGAAAGGATGCAGAGTTCAAATATCTCTTGATATTGGATTATTGTATCTTCCTCTTGGAGGTTTATCCCTCCCTTTAAATTTGGAAGTTGTAGCTACCTTTGGAAGTCATTACTTCCCTTGAACAATAACTATTGATTATTTCTCATATATTGTGCATGGTGTATTGTGGTGTATTAGTGTAACTCTTATACTATTTTTCATTTATCATTGGATATAATTGAATGGTTTAAGTATAAGTTGAAAAGGTTTGTAAATTGTACTTGATACTGATTCACCCCCCTCTCAGTATCAACATTGTTGGACAACTGAGAGAGGGGGGGGGTGAATAAGTTGTTACCGTGCTTAAACAATTATGCTTATTTTAAATTCTTTGCAGAGCACTTAATGACAATCACAATAATGTAGGGAGGTAAGCAATAGAACATTCGACATCAGTCACACATATGAAATATACAGAGACGGATATTTCCTGAGGAAAATCATAAAGGGTAAAAAACTCTTCTTCTTGGTATGATAAGTAATATTTGCATTCTGTACATTATCATACATATGATCTCCAACTCATTGTGAGGCTAAAACCTCTATTTTGCAAGCCGCAACTTGTTGAGAGCACCAACTCTCTATTTTTTCTAGCACCTACTAGAAGGAAGCACCAACTTCCTGGTTTCTCTAGCACCCACTAGAAGGAAGCACCAACTCCCTGGTTTCTCTAGCACCCACTAGAAGGAAGAAACAACTCCCTAAGTGTTCCAACACCAACTTCCAGTCACACAGGCACCAACCTGTATAACAGAGAACAACGGTTCTCCCTTGCACCACCCTGCCACCCTGGTTTCTCTGGCTGCAACCAGATGGAAGATACAACTCCCTGTGTTAAAGAACCCACTTGAACCTCTGAGGACAATAGTCCTCCCTAGAACCTCCCTACCAAACTGTTATATAAATATTTGCTACTGAAACTTATTACAGTGATATAATGTTCATCAATGGCTTACCAGTCTTATCACTGTTCTGCTACACTACCCTGCTCTGTCTGCCTCACTTTCTTCTTGCACACCTCCTTTTTCTTTCTGTTCTTCTACCTTTTATTCTCTGTGCATCATGTCCCCTCAATGCACCATTCCTTTTCTATGTATTTCAACTGCTACACACTCTCTCCTTCTACACGCCTGAATCATCCTCAACAATAGCACTCAACTCTTCTTTGTTATCCATCCTCCTAGTCTTTGTCCCCCTTGTGCATTCTCTATGCACAATACTTTTGCATGCTCTTCACCCCACCATTTTTCTCCACATCATGATCTCAACTGCCACTCTACCTTGCCACAGCTTCACTCCCTCAAGAATCAACGCACACTCTATGTTCTACATGTTCTCCTTGTGTCGAGTGCTCTGCCTAATCATCATGGAAACTCTTCAGCTTATCTGGTGGTTAAACCCATGCGTCCATCATCACTGGGTGTTATGCCGAGATTCCTTAGCTTGTCTAGCAGTCGAGACTCTTCGTCTTCTCTATCATAGTCGAGCTAGTCCTCTATGTTGCAGTTACAAGATTCAACCCTCTTCCATCTGTCAATCACCTCTATGAATAGTCTTCATTCCACTAGAAGATGCCTTGAGACTCTTCATCTCCTCTGGAAATCACACTAAAGTATCTTCCAATCCTCTCGCAAAAACCATCAGTCATTTCTAGCAGTTACGTTGTGAACCTCCAAGAAAACGCATCAGCAATTGAATCTCCAACCATCCAAGATTCATGATTCATTTCTTCTAACTGAATCACAACTGATTGATTAACTGTGAAGAGAAACAGTAGCCCTTCGATCAAATTTCCAAGTATCCAACACCGTTGGATTACAAGCACAGGGTCTCGCGTTGATTTCGCCATTTCACATTTTGGCATTTCGACATTCCAGCATTCCAGCATTCTGGAATTCCTGTGGTGAAGTGTTTCGACACTCCAACTCCCAGTATCCAAAACCTACACCAAAAGGTGTTTTTCTGCATTTCGACATTTCGACATTCCTGTGGTGAAGTGTTTCGACACTCCAACTCTCGGTATCTGAAACCTACACCAAAAGGTGTTTTTCGCATTTCGACATTCCGACATTCTTGTGGTGAAGTGTTTCGACGCTCCAAATCCCAGTATCCGAAACCTACACCAAAAGGTGTTTTTTGCATTTCGGCATTATGACATTCATGTGGTGAAGTGTTTCGACACTCCAACTCCCGGTATCCGAAACCTACACAAAAAGGTGTTTTTCACATTTCGGCATTTTGGCATTTCTTTTGATGAGATATCTTGATGCTCCATGCCGAGATCCCTGAAACTATGAAAAGGAGCTTAGCTGGACTAGCTTCGATCATTTCTGCATTTCGTCTTTTGTAATTTCGACATTTCGCATGTCGCGAATTCCTGTTGCGAGGCATATCGACTCTCCAAGTCGCGATCTCCGAAATGGAGTTTAGTTGTTAGCGCCTTTTTCAGGATTTCAGCATTTCTCATTTCACAACTTCGGGACTCCTGTGATGAACAGTCTCGACTCTTGACTCCTCCAACTCCCGACATCCGAAACCTTTGATTTCCCGGTCTGCAAAAATATGAAATGGAGTCTTTGTTGATGTGCCTGTTTCGGGATTTCAGTGTTTCACATTTCACAACTTCAGGACTCCTGTGATGAAGAGTCTCGACTCTTGACTCCTCCAACTCCCAATATCTGAAACTCTGAAATGGAGTTTACGCTTTTGATCGGGATCCAATGATCACTTGTTGAACTTCCCATTTCCATGCCATTATCCTTGTGTTGTTGTTCTTTATCTTTGCCATCAATGACAAACACGCATACTCTTCACTCTACGTGCACCTCTGCACTATCTATTCTGGTCTTTATGAGCTTGCTCTGCTGCATCTTCCCAAAATACTTCTGGTGCCCACCTGGCACATTATACCTGTACTTAAGCCATCATCGTTGCTATAATTTCCATCAATGACAAGCATACGCTGCCTGTAAAACATGCCAACAAACACTGCAAATCTTTGTCAGTGTTTTCTCCAACATCTTATTGAAAACTTCGAATGTACCATTCTCTTTTGGGTGGTATGGAGTACTCTTCTGATGATGAACTTCAAATTCATGATTCAAGGATTCAATAGTTTTATTACTAAAATGAGTACCTTGATCACTCATAATTCTCTTTGGGCATCCAAACCTTGTCATGATATCATCAAATATGAACTACGCAGTTGTAGTTTCACTATAGTCCCTAACTTCTCTTGCTTCTACCAATCTAGTCAAATAATTTGTCACATTGATAATGTATCTTGCTCATGTGTTCTTTCCTGGTGGGTTAATAGGTCCCACAAAATCAATGGCCCATTTCTGAAATTCCTGTAAAGTTAGCTGAGGTTCTAAAGGAATCTTGTCTCTTCTGGATGGTTTCCCAACTCTTTGGCATACATCCCAAGCTTTGTAGTATTCATTATCATCTTTGTGTAAAGTGGGCCAACAGAGGCCAACTCTAAGAATCTTTTGCGTTGTTGCTTTACCTGCATAGTGTCCTCCTGTGATGCCTTCATGTGCTTCTTCTAGAATCAGTGGTCTTTCTACTTCCATAACACATCTCCTCAAGATCTCATCGGGTCCCATCTTATATAGTTGTCCATCTATAAGTGAAAAATCTGTAACACGAACTACCAGTTGTTTCTTCTGAATGACTGTGTATTCGCAAGGTGTCATTCTTGTGGACAGGAACTGAACTATCTCGATGAAGTGATCATCATATTTCCTGATGGCCAGAAACTGTGCATATGGTAGTGTATCCTCTAGACTAGTAGGTTCCTCTCCATGCTCTAATATGGACAAGTGATCAGGTCCCTTGTTCATTCTTTCTGGCTTGACCACAATCTCAAAATCATATTCCTAGAATAGAAGTAGCCATCTGCATATTCTTGCCCCCAACATTGGCTTGTTTACTAAGTATTTCAACGCAAAGTGATCATTAAACATCTTGAAGTGTCCTCACAACAAGTAGTGTCGAAATTTCTACAGTGCATACACCATGGCTAAACCTTCTCTTTCAGTGGTGGTGTAATTTATCTCAGCTGTAGAGAGCTTCCTTCTAGAAAAGTCTAGTGGGTGATCAATATCTCATGATCCTAGTTGTGCTAACACTTATCCTAATGCAATAGATGAAGAATCAACATGATCGTGTAATTCCTTACTCCAATCTGGGAAAACTATAATAGGCGCAGTGACCATTTTCTGCTTTAGTGTGTTGAATCTCTGTTGACATTCTTCTGACCATTGAAACTTACAATATTTATTTGAAATATTTTCCATCAATGTTTTTATCTGTGCATATCCCTTAATGAACTTTCTATAGTATCCATTATGCCCCAATGCAGTGTGCAACTGTCTAACTGAGGTAGCGGGAGGTAGATCGAAAATGATGGCAATCTTGGAAGGATCTACCAACAGTCCCTGATTACACACAATATGCCCTAGAAACACTCCAAAGGGTGAAAAGAAAATACATTTTTTTAAATTTAGGGCAATTTGACATTGCCTACATTTATCTAACATCAATCTTAAACATTCAATATGGTCTTTCAATAAGCTAAAAATAGTCCAATCATCAAAATAGGCTTCCAAACATTTATGTAAAAAAAAATTGAATGCTTTGACCACCACCCTGGAAAACATGGCTGGTGCATTCTTCAAGCCAAAGGGCATCACAGTTTACTAAAAAGAACCCCATTATGTCGCAAATGTGGTCTTATGTTTGTCTTCCTTAGCAATCTTGATCTGATGATAACCTGAAAATTCGTCTGTGAATGAGTAGACCTCCTGTCCTCCTACATTGTCTAACACTTCATCGGTAAATGGTGTAGGGAAGGGGTCATGTAGGCATGCATCATTTAGTCTCCTTAGATCTAAACAAATCTTGATTTCTTCTGTCTTCTTAGCCTGGACCACCATAGGGCTAATCCACTCTGATTCTTCAACAGGTTCTATGATTCTTTCTTCCATCATTCTGTCTAATTCAATATTGACTTTCTTATTATACTTGGGATTCACTCTGTAGGGTCTCTGCTTGACTGACCTTGCATATGGTTTCAAGGGGTTCTCTATTTCTCCCATGGGCCCTTTAATTCCCTTCATGTTGGTGAACTTGGTTGGAAACAAGTCATGATATTCATGTAGTAATTTTGTGATCTTATCAATAGTGGCATCATCCCAATAATCTCCAATGTTGGTCAACTTAGGTGCTTGCTCTATTCCAATATTAAATTTCTTGATTTTGATTGGTTGTCCAATGAAAGGTGGTTCAACTCCTGGCCCTTCTATGTCTCTTTTTCCTTCATTTTTTGCGATGTTTAAATTCCTAGGATCATCATCTTCATCAGCATTGATATTGTAGAAACCTTGTAATTTTTGAAGAGGTGCAGTCCATTCATATTCCTCTTGCCCAATAGGGAGGTTAGGTGCCTCCTCAAAGACTTTCTTCCTTACAACTTGTAAATCCTGATCTACTGTGGGGTGTTGACTTTCAAATAAAAATGTAACTATAAATTTCTGAGTCATATCATACCAATATGAAGTGGTGAGGCACAGTTCTTCTTGAAGATACCAATTGATAGGTGTTTTTTCCAAAGTGTTAATGAATTTATGCACCCAATGTTATTGAGGAATGTTTCTCCAGGCCTCCTCACACCTTTGCACATGGTCCTTCGAACAACTATGACCTGTGTATCTAATTTTCCATCCTTCAACTTGGTCTGAAAAGCACACTGCCATAAAAGTGTGACATTGAACCCACTCGATGATGTTCTTCTTGTGTGTTCCCCACCATATCTATGGTGTTTCTTTCAAGGCTTCATCCAGTGCCAACAACCTCTGTTGTACTAGTAAAATTTCTTCAAATTACAAAAAGAATGTTTCTAAATGATTTAAACCATCAAATGTGAGCAGGTTACTTACTTTTGTACCAATCCAGAAAACTTCCCAGGTCAATCTAGCACACCTCCACGTAGAGATTTCATACATCTTATTCTTCCAGTTCTCCAGTGCTTCTTCTAAATCTGAAGAGCATGCACTTTCACTTTGCCAGCTTAAATTTCCATTTGTCGTAGGATTAATGTAGTCATGTTGTCTTGCTGTCAATTTATATATATTCTCTAGTTCATAAGCACAGTCTTCTTCTCTGATGGGTTCTGTGTATCTATGGCCTTCATCAGGATCAAGAGGTGCAATGACCCTAAGGCCATCACCTTCAAACATCATTCTTATTTTCTTTAAGTCAACCATAGTAGAATTGTTGAAATCCCAATCAATTCCTAACAACCCAAGATAAGGACAACTATCATCAACTATTTGAATTATTTCAAAGTCTGAAAATGTCCTTACGCCATTGATGTCCATAGGGACATGCTCCAATCTTCCAAAGGGGATTACTGCCTACTGATTAGCCATTCTGAGCTTGATATGGGAATAGATCAACTTAGTTTTTCCCATCAATGCCCAGGTCTGATTCATCATAACGTTGACTTATGATCCCAAGTCGAGGACCATGTAATCTATGTCATAGTCCCCAATCTGAGAATTAAGGTGTAGTTTCTTGTTTGACCTTCTCTTTCTGGATACTTGATGTACTGCTCTATTCAACAGAGGATCTACCTTCCCTAGCTCATACTTTCTCATCAAGTGTTGTAGTTCTTGCACAGCTCTTTCATGCTTAATCAAATCAATGAACATATACAAGAAACTGACAAGCTTTATTACCTCTTTTCCATCTCTGGGCAAGGCAGAGTGATCGAATGCCATGAGAATTCCACATTCTTTCACTTCTGGTTGTGCCTTAGATGAAGAATCTTGTTCTCTTCCAAATTCTCTTCTTGCTTCCTCAAACATTTGTTTTTCTTTCCTTGGATCAAACAACTGTGTCTTCTCTGCAGCTCTTTTGATCCTTGATTCTTCTGTAGTCTTTCCTGGAGTCACCCTATCTTCTCCTGTAACATCGCCTCCTCTAGTGATAGTAGAAAATATGGGATCCTCTCCATGAGGTTCTGCTGATATCGGTTGTACTTGCTAGTTTTCCCCTCATCTCTCCTGAAGTTTCACTAACAACATTGGGAAATATTCAATAACATGTTCAAATGAATTGCAGTAACTACAAGTGGTACAAGGGTTCTGGAAATCCCTTTCCAAGTGACCTGGTTGGGCACAGTTATAACAAATGATCTGACCTCAACCTTGACCCATGCCTCCTCCTCATCCTCTTCCTCAGAATCCACCGCAAGGGTTGATGTTTCCTCTTCCTGGGGAGTTAAAATGCGTAGCATTTCCCTCTTGTTTCATCTCTCCTTGAATCCTATATGTATCTCTTGACCTTTCATGCAAGAGTTCATAAGCCCTACTGTCCTTCTCATCGTACCCCACAAATTTACAAAATGTGTAGTAAAGATTGGTAGGTGTCTGGACATATTTTTTCATGTAATAAAATTCACCAGGGTGATGTTTATTTCTACATACCTCGCACCAGGGTAGAGTAACCTGCTTCAAAGGGATCGGATATCTAGAGACCAAGTACTCATTAAATAGGGGATAATTCTCCTTCTCATGGCCCTCTGTTTTTCATCTGATGCACCAGATGTCTTCTCTTTTATTTTTTATTTTTTCTTTCTTCATATCTTCGACCTGCAGAGATAAGCTAGTTAGTTGACTCAAAATTTGACTCATACCTAATATGGATTCTCCCATAGGGGTTGATTCTAGCTTCATGGTGATTTCCAATGCCTCATCCTACGAAGCGACCTTCTGTTGCATCAGAGAAACTCTGATGTGTGGTAAGAGGGCAACAATGAACCATTCCTTGTTTTGCTCGTCTAGAATCAGAAATCTCAAGTGGCTTGTCAAGGTATTAAACCTATGATCAAACTCCCAAATAGTTTTAGCTACTCTCTTCTTGAATTATTTTAGTTATGTGATGCATTGTGACTCTGACTTGGGTTTCTTGAATTCTGCACTCAACGTATTCTTGATATCATTCAGTGATTTAGGTTGTACAGTCCCTTTAACAAACTTCATGTACCATCTCAGTGCGCAATCTCTCAAGGTAGTACTAAAACAATCTCTCTTAACAAATTCATCATTGACTTGCTTAATACTCCATACATCTTCGCATGCAAACCAATGTTGATCATGATCTTCATATCCATCTCCTCTAAAGATAGGTAACCTCATTTCATCTGCCATAGATCTTCCTAGGTTTCTTGACTGAGTATGTGTTGAACTGCTGGTAATAGTACTCTGAGTGCTCTGATAACTCTAGCTACTCTGGTTACATAGTGTTGCTAAAATAACAGGAGGAGTAATACTACTTACTTCAACGGTAGGAGCAGTTCCTGAAGTTTCTGATCCTTCTCGACGAGGTTCTTCAGTCTTCCCTTCATCTGCCCTAGCGGAATTTGAATGTTCCTCGTTCAATAAATCTTCTTCTTCTCCACTGTAGAACCCTTTGTCCTATACTAGTGGCTCGTGAGTCTTCTCAAACAGGTTCACCAGAGGAACCTCTCTGAAGGTTCTCCCACTGCGCGTATGTCCAACCTCTATGTCGTTGTCTCTTTTTGAGTTCTTGAACATTATCTTTTCAATCCAATCGATTATTATATATTCAATATGTTCTTCTCATGCAATAGCATCTTGATCTTCAACTTCAAAAAGTGTAAAAAATTTCCCTCAGTCCCTTGAAGAAATATCTCTCTGCTTGGCTATATGAATCTATTTTGTCAATAGGAAACTCAGTTTTGTACCCTCCAATGGTGTTATCAAACCAGTGATTTGTTTCTCTTGACATGACGTTATCAACTCTCTTGACCTTCTTGATCAGTGTCGATGTCCAAACCACCGGTGGTCTAGATATGATCTCAAATTGGGTATTTGCTAATATGGCTAACCACTCGTATAACTCTTTATGAATTCCTCCAAATAAAATCAAGTGTATGTCGGTGAATATGTACCTTCCCAACCAATCTTCTGTACTAATATCAAGGTTTTTGTTATAACCTTTAGCGAATTCCTTTTCTTTTTCCTCTATCCACTTCTGAATATTTGTCTTTGATGAAAACCACCTTGGCATTCCCTCAAGAAGATCCTGGTGCCGACAACGGAACCATTTGTTGGCACAGGGACAGACCCAGGGTTGAATTCTAACATAGCACCAACAAGCCCTAACTATTGGACCTTTCGAAAACACCTGCGGAGCAGATGCAGTCTCACCTGAAGTAGCAATAGGGGGTTGCAGGACACATGTGTCTACAACTAGGGGAAATCCAAAGTGGAACCAAGGAAACAATACACAACAATCTAGATATTCTTTACCACACTTAAGCCTACTTTACAAGTTATATCTCAGATCTATCACAACAATGCATCAAAAATATAATAGACATAAATTAACACATCATCAAGCACACATAAAAATAAGATATATGTGGTTAACCCTCTCCCTTGGGCTACATCCACAGAACTATGTTTCTTGATATATTATGTGAAAATATACAGTTCTATCTGTGCACTTAGCTTGGAGATATCTCTCTCTCTTTCTCTCCTCCCTGCGAACCCAGCTGCAGGGTTGACCTTTTCACCTAGCTAAAGATCTTATAATACAGACTCTCTACCATATCATTCTTCTCTCTCACACACACAATAACTACACTCAACAACCATTAACCACAGTAGCATGAACCAACTATTGAGCAACGCTCTTGACTCTCCTAGACCTTTATTTATACATTACATGACAAACTTCTAGGTGTCAAAACCATAGATCCAAAACCCTAGGTGTCTAAAACCCTAGGTCAACTTGACCCACATTTTGGGCTTCTCCAACCTATCTTTCCTTCTTTCCTGCGAGGTTCTCCAAAGCACATGTTGATGTCTTTTTTCACTTGCTAAGTTGTCCATGATCCATATTCCTTGTTTCTTTGTTTTCCTCGATCTTCTCTTCCAACGACTAGCTTTTCCTTCTTTTTATCCTTCTTTTCTGCTTCTTTGACCACTACATCGACCCATTCTCAATCAATGTGCCTTCCACGTAGTTCGTACTTTTCCTTTCTTCCTTAATCTTCACTTTCTTCCATAACCAAGGGCAATAACCAAGGGCCAACACTAATCCAAAATTATTCATGTCAGACTAAAGTAAAGTTTGATAAAAATTATAGTCTCTTGGTGTTAAAGTTAAGGAAGGTTTGCAGGTCTGTGATCATATAAACCAGGTCTGTTACAGAGTTACAGATCATATTTGGATGATCATATTTATGTGACTGGTTGTGTGGTGCATAGGTGATGCACTTGTGTTTGTATAGACTATTGGTACAACTTGACAGATTAGTTTATGTCTACAACTTGGGTCTTGTACTTGAGGGTTGGATTCCTCTTCTTAGTTGGTGTTGATATATGCAGGATGGGTCTTTCAATGAGAGTCGGTGCTCACTTGGAGTTGGTGCTCTATTTCAGTTGGTTTTGATAAAGCCCAAGGATTGTAGTTCGTAATACAAAAGAAACTTATACATATATTTGGTGTTCCTTGTGTTCTTTATTGTGATGGTGCATAGCTATTTATTGTTAATGTATGTAATTGAGATATATTTACATGCAAACAACTAATTATGAATGGAAGTAATAAGTAATGATGTTGTGAATGGTGATTGCTAACTAAAGTTTTGTGAGAAGTGAAAAAATATCCCTCACACCGATTCACCCCCCACTCTCAATGTGATCGGTGTGTCCAACAATTGGTATCATAGAATGCCTTCACTATAAGCCTTAACAATATTGGAGGATATATATGGGCACACAAATGGATGATGAAGTTCCAATATTTGATGAGAAAAAATATTCAGAATGGAGAATAGAAATGAAAGGGTATATGAAAGAAAAAAAAGTAGGTGTTTGGAAAGCCGTTAATGGTGGATCAGTTCCCTTGAATAATAAGTCAAAGTTTGCATCTCAAAAGGAAGAAAAGAAGAATGATTCATTGGCTCTCAAGACCATTTTCAATGGACTCTCAAGTTTTGTCAAAGAAAGCATGGGACAATGTACTTCCGCCAAGGATCTATAGTTGAA
>ML822365.1:88857-120780 GCA_009831015.1 Picea engelmannii
ATCGCCATCCCTCCTCGTAAATCCTCTTTATTCGTTTTTGTAAAACATTTACTTTTCCCCTATACTGGTTTGCCATCGCCTTAATCTCTCATTAATCCTAAATATACAGATATATTAATGGTAAATTAAATGAGGAATGCATGTTTATTAATAGAAAAATGGAAATATATATATGTATATTTATATTATAAACAAATTATAAACAAATAAAGTTAAGCATGTGAAAATAAAAGAAAATAAAAAAATGAGCGCACATACCCTTGAATTTTTGAAAAGAAAAATAAAAGTGAAATATATAAACAAAATAAACTAAAAAGAAAAAGAATAAAAGTCAAAAGAGAAAAAGGGGGAAAACCTAAGAAAAACAGGAATTAGGGTTTGAGTCTGAATAAAAGAAAGGAGGAGGGGGAAAGAAAGGGGACTTTTTGCGGAGATTGGTATGGTTATGCTAAGAGAATAGAGACTGACTGATTTCTGGTAGGAGTTGGGAATCCTCAGCAGACTTGAGGGGTAGCTCAGCCTTGGAGGCGAGCTGAGGAGCTAGTTACTCTCTGATTGTGTGTGGCCCCTTTGCGGCTCGGGGGGCTAAGGGGGAAGAAGAGTACCCCTAGCGTTTGGTTGGGAGGTACCGGTGAGTTCGTTGCGGTCGGCAAGAAGGAGCAGGAGCGACAGGAGCAAGGAATCATCGTGGCAAGCAAATAAGGCAAAGGTATGTTCCCGAACTGAGCAGGGTAGATTGCATAGTGATTACGGCTAAGATTGTGATTGTATGGATGTGACTGTCCCTTCCTCGTCCTTAAACTCAGAAGATTGTCGGTTTTTTTACCATCAGTTCAGTTTAGGGTTACTGGTAAATAGTGGGGTTGCGTTTTTGGTGTATTGGGCGTTTTGTTTTTTCAGTGGATTCGTTTGGGGTGCATTGGGCGAGTTCTTGGCAGTGTGGTTTCGTTTTTTTTTGTATCGGGCGTGATAATACGTACTATGAGCATTTCATTTTTATTAATTTACTGTCTGCTATTTCAAAAACTTCTGAAACCAACGCTTCCCTCTCCTTCCACTTGTTGATACCTGCCGACTGCTCTCATAGAGTCGATTCCATTGAGGGCGAGTGACTCTTTTTGGTTCTCATGGAATGTTAGGTTGCTGGCATTGCGTTTTACCTCATGGTAACCACCTTCAACCCAAAAATCGTGCTTCCTTCACCTGCACGATTTCCCTGGCAGTAGTAACAGAATGGCTCGGTCTGAGCTCGATCCACCTTTGCAGTTTGGGTTAAAATTTGAGTATTTCCGCCGTTGTCTCTTACCGGCATGATAACCCTTCAGTTTGCATGCTGTTGAACCTATCTTTCATTAAACTTGATTAACTCTACAACAGACCTGGGGAATTACAGTCGTCCTGCGTTTTTATTGATATTCTCCTTCCAAAAATCTGGACCCCCTTTTCATTGAATTTAAACGAGTTAGGGTTGAAGCTTTGTTTTTTTTTTTTTTAAATGAGTTCGTGCTCCTGATATATGGCTTTTACTGTGTTTTGTTACTCTTTAACCCTTCACAATGACTTCGCTTTGAAGCTATGCACAGGCTGTACCTTTCGTTTTTTTCTTCTCCTGATAGCTGAGACCATTGACTTGATTTGTAACGGAACAGATCCCTGCGCTACTGTATTAGAGCCTTTCGTCTCTGTATTGGTGCGCCGACCACTATTACATTGCTCCCATCCTAAATTTTGGAGATTATCCAGTATTGTAAACGATCTTATACACTATAGAACATCGAGAAAAATTTTAATATGGAAAAAAAAAAACCCATCACAATGACTTAGTTATACGCCTAAAATCTTGGTTTAAACTACACCCTTCAAGGCGAGTTATTAAATAAACAGCTATGGCAGAGTGTATTCAGTTGAATTAATTTTCTGATGATAAGCCGTGAATAAGTTAATTGAACGTGGTAATGAGAGGTCCCTTGATTTTTTATTCTCAATCGTTAACATCTTCTCAAACTCTACAAGAAATTTTTTTTACTGTCAATTTGCTGCCAGCCAGTCATTTCCTCGTTATGTTGAATCGCTGTTCATTATCCCTGCGCCCTAGGACATAATTTTCACTGCCAATCACTGACAGATAGCCATGTTGAATCGCTGTTCATTATCCCTGTGCGCTAGGTCATTAATTTTACTTCCAATTACTATCAGATAGCCTTATGCCTCGACAGGATAAATCGCTGCGATTTAGCACTTGTCCCAGGGTCATTAAATTTTTGTTACTGCCAACATTTATTGCCAGATGGTCACTTTCCTCATTATGGTAAATCATGGTTATCCATCATTCCTTCCTGGGTCAAATAAATCTTACTGCCAGACTGTTATTCACCTTTGGTAAATCGTTAATTCTCATGGCGTTTTTGTTGTCTCAAAAAGTCGGTTGTTCATGTTGTCCCATTAAGCATGGGTTTATTTTTGTTGAATTCTTGGGGTTATGGTGCTGGTTGAATTACCTGCCAGTTAATGCGATTTTAATTTCAATACTGGCTCTACCACAGTTTAGGTCTTGGGACCATTTAATGTTTTAATTACGCTGGCACTTGTGGTTGCAATATAAATATCCCTTAATTCAATCATGAATGGAAATGTCGATACTAGTGGAGGGCAATGTTAAGTATGTATTAGTTGCAGTGTTAAGATTAATTGATGAAAATGTTAATACAAGTCGAACCGCAATGATAAATAACAGTTAAAATGTAATAGTAATATTATTATAATAATATTATTAATTGACTGTTAATGTCGGCAGAATTGCAATGATAAGTTATAGTTAAATGCAATAGCTATATTTTTAATGGAAGGTTACTTTTGGGTAGAATGGCAAGCATAAATCATCGTTCAAAAGCAATAGAATATTATTAATGGAATGTTAATGTTGATAGAATTGCAATGATAGGTAATAGTTAATTGCAATTAGTAATATTCTTAATTGAATGTTAATGTTGGTAGAATTAAAATGATAAGTAATAGTGTAATTGCAATATTAATATTATTCAGTTGAAATGTCAATGTTATTTAATTAAATAATAGTGCGGGAAGAATTGCAATGATATGTCACTATTAAATTGCAATGGTTTAAATTGAAATAATTATATTATTTAAATGAAATGTTAGTGCTGGAGGAATTACAACGTTAAGTATGTGTTCAGTTGCAATATTAATATTTTTAGTTGAAATGTCAATGTTATTTAATTAAAATGTTATGCGGGAAGAATTGCAATGATAAGTCATTGTTTAATTGCATTTGGATATTAGTTGAAAGGTTAATGTTGGTTGAAGTGTGATGTTAAGTAGTTGGGTAATTGCCATGTAATATTATTAATTGACATGTTAATGCGGGTTGATTTGCAATGTTAATGAGGATACTTAAGTGGCAATGTTACTCTTGTTAAATGCATGTTCATGACGATGTTAAATTGCACTGCTATTATTTTGTAAGGTTATTACAATATGGTAATAATGTTTAGATTGCAATGTTATTATTAGCTTAATTTAAATGTTTATGATGATGTCAAATTGGGATGTCAATACTGTTAAATGAAAATACTAATGACGATGTTTAAATTGCACTGCTTTTATTTTGTAAGGGTACTACAATTATGGTAATAATTGGGAGGAAGGGCAAGTTATTATGGAGGTTGTAAATGTTCAAGGGTTTACCCTTAGGGTAGGATATCATTGCGCAATTGTGGCAATTAACGGAAAAATGCAATGCGCCTGTGCTTCTTGCTTGTCCCTGAAATAGTGCCTACTGACCTTATAACAAAATGTTGGGGGGTTGAAATTATTGGTAGTACCTCAGAATAAAGTATCCGCAGATTGATAATAATTAATGGAGCATCGATCCTGATTGATGTCTTCGGGTCCCAAGAATGAATGGTCGATTGGAGTCCTCCTGACTTGCGTCTCCCGTAGAGGTCGTGTCGTCCCTGATCTTGTAGTACTTGGTGGTATTGGATTGCGCAGGCTGTCCGTGTCGGGCGGGATGTAGACTCCTCTTGTAGCTTAGTACTTTTGTCTGTGTGTAATCCGGTGGAAGGAATCCAGTGTCGTATCAAGAGTCTCGGGCTGTTTAAAGGCACAGTTCCACTCTTGCGACACATTCTGAGCCGTATCAGTAGTCTCAGGATGTTTAAAGGTACAGTTCCACTACTGCGACTCTACTGTCGGATTCTTTCATTCTGTGACAGTACTGTGCCTAACCCCTGGTGTCTGTCTCTACCTAAAGCCGTTAGTTTCTCGCCTCATGTCCGGGGGCATTTGCTTCTTGTTGTCACTATGATATGTCGGGTCGTCTGGATGGTGTTCATCTTACTTGCGTCCTGTTGGTTCGAGTGTTGACGTAGAGTCGAGGGGGTTGTTGCTTCTACACACGCGCACACACTTTAATAAACAAACAAAAAAAAAAAAAATCACCGGTTGACTGAGTAGTTGTCCTTAGCTAGGAGGGTTGTTACAATGATGTTGAATGTTTCTCTACAAGTGAAGAAGAAAATCTATAAGTAGTTTGTGTAGAATCAGGTGACATTTATCCTATAGATGAAGAGGAATATTTGTTGAAGCTTAAAGATAAATTTGTATCTGAGTTAGATGATGTTTGCAGTGAAATATGACATTACTCAATTTCTTTTGAGTATATTGAAAAATACACCAAGGAAGTCCTAGAAAAGTACCCAAGATATACCATGGCACAAAAAAAAATGCTCAAAGAACAAGAAGAAATTAAAAAGACTCAATTAGAATATAAAGAAGAAGAGATCAAAAGACTAAACAATGAAATAGAACAAAAGAAGAAGGTAGATGATGAGATTAGAAAAATTCTTGAAGTTAATGTCAATATTAAGACCAAAATTGACGAAGCCAAGAGAATAGAGGAACTATTGAAGAATCAAGTAAAAAAAAAGGAAGATTCATGCCATAAGTTGGAAGGTGAAGTTGTTGATATTAGAAATAAATTAGAGAAGTGAAAAACTCACATCAAGCTCATTAACAACTCAATAATCTTGGATGAGATCCCAGATAGCCAAAGATCTCCAAATGATGAATCGGGTCTTGGATACAACAAGGAAGTTATACATCTTGAAACTAACACTTCTAAGAAGCATAATGTAAGTCCTTCATTCTCAAAAGGTGGAAGTAATTTTGAAATTCAGCCATCTACACAAAGAAAGGAAACTTTCAAAAGAACAAAGAAAGGAAGACATCAAGAAGCCATATTTACACCTCAAAGAAAATTCAGAAGAGAGACACCTTCAAGATGGACACCAAATAAAAGTTATAAAAATTGTTTTCATAGTCATTGCTACTCATGTAATGAATATGGTCACAAAGATTTGGATTTCATAAATTATGCAAGAAAAGATAGTGGAAGGTTTCATAACACTTTAAGGTGTTGGAGGTAATCAAGTGAGACACATTGTTGCTCATTGTCACACCATGAAATGCTACATTTCTAGTGGGTTTGGCCACAAATCCTATGATTGTTGGAACACAAGAAGACAATCCATGAAGAGTGTTTCATATATGATGACAAGAAGAACACATGAATCTAGGAAGGAAGATAAGGTTGAAAGTATGGAAGCTAAAAGAAATAGTACTCAGAGAACAGGACACTCTTAGAAGTGGATGAAAAAGACTGAACAACCAGAACAAAATGGCATCCATGAGGCAAGCTCAAGCTTGATTTTTTCTTAAGCATACACGGGATCTTGTGGGAGAATTTGCATACATACACAAGGTGACCTATAGAAAGGTCACATACATACGCAATTTGTCTGTAGAACAAGCCACGTACTTGTGGTAAAATCCTTAGAAAAGAAGGCTATGCAGATGAGTTGCAGCATGGTTTGACAGTATAACTCTATTTTTTAGGGTTTGACATGGTTTATTGCAGTTTTTCATGATTATATGTTGGCATGTGTATCTGATGTATGTATGGTGATGAAATATGGTTGAATGTTGAAAATATATCTTGGATGCATGGTACTAACTCTAGATTGTGGATTGAGGAATTTACTGTTGAGGAACAATGTTGGTTATGTCAGTGATGATATGGCATGTTGTTTATGGGACAATTCATGTTGATGTGATGTTATATAGAGACATATCATTGATCTATTGAGGGACACTCTTAATACATGTTTAGAGGTACTATTGGATTCTTAGTACTTGTTGTAGTGAATATATTTTGACGCAGATCTTTCATGGTACATGGATCATACATATGTGAGCTCCATTGATATATCTTATGATGTATTGTTAGAGGAATATTTGTTGGATTTCTTGGTGCATGCATTTGGCATGTGGTTGAGCTACATATTGAGACATGTAGTTGATAATTTGATGAGGTGGTTATGTTGTACATCATTGATGATTCATAGCTTGATATATGGTTGATGCACTTGCTTTGGTACATGATGTATGGGATGATATAGTTGAGACACTTGTTATGATTCTTGGTTGATATATTGATGGTTGAGATACATGGTTGTGGCACTTGGTTCATGGTAGAGGCATATCATGAGTGATATGAAATTTGTTTGAGGCACATGTTTGGCATGTAGGTAGAGGCATATAGTTGGCACACAATTGGCACATGTTTTTGGCATATGGTTGATACACTCCATTAATGATAACTTATGGTATATTGTATGGTATTGATGTACTTGGTTGATGTACATGGGTTTTGTGCATGGTTGGAACACAGTATGGCACAGGATGTACATGGTTGATGTTGTGTTCACGATTCTCTATTCATTGTTGACATATATTTTTCTTCATGATGTATCGTATGGCACGCGTTTGATGCATGGACCGATCCAAGGATTGTCATAGGAAGAGCAGATCATTCTTGAGCAGTTGATATATGTTATGGTTGAGCAGTATCATTTGCACCAGAATCATATTGTAGAGGTAGCATATTGTTCATCTTGTAGAGAAGATACGAGGATACATACCCATAGGGGGAGTCATTCTTCTTCCCATGATTCCAGGAGAAGAGATTCATCAGATGTAGGATAGAGAGATAGATGCTTGGAGAGAGAGAACATAGGCATGCTTCCAAGGGGAACGATGGTCATAGGGGGAGCATGAGCAATATTTATTCAAAATTACATCAGAGTGATATCCATTTTTCAAAAGGGGGGAGATTATTCATAGGAATCTCAAAGGAATACAAACAAGGGGAGCAACCCCAAGGAGAGAACTACCCTTTTCAATTGATGTCAAAGGGGGAGAGATAGTGACATTGATGTGATTGAGATTACTATTGATGAAGAGAAATGCCATGTATACATGTTTCCATCAATGTTTGTATTTCCATGATTGCCAAAGGGGGAGATTGTTGTATTATGTTGTCATTGATGTCAAATGATTGATTTCAAAGAGTTGATGTCTTTGTCATAGTATCATTGATGTATTGATTGATGGCATATGTTTTCACATATGTAATTGATGTCAAATATGCCAAGTGTTTCCATAGTTATGTATTGTCATGGATCAATGTATAGATGGGATGATGTAAAGGTTAGTCATTGTTGTCTTGTCATGGTTGATAAGAATAACCAAATGGATAAACTCCAAAGTTGTACCCTTATGGTGAAATCCCTCATGAGAAGACGCTCTTGGATAAAGTTCGCAAAGTGATCCCCTTATGGTGAAATCCCTCATGGGAAGACACTTTGTGAAGTCTAAATGGTTAGGTAGCTCAACAATGTGGTTAGGGAACCCAAGTTTTATTAAGGAATAATGTAATGAATATCAATGAAGTTTTAGGAGAAACTATTCCATATGGATAGTATATGTCATGTTGTTTCTGGTGATATGTGGAACATCGCATAACTCCTCACGGTTAGAGAGTTATGGCCATGTTAAGTTGGAGAACCCTCATGAGTTATCTAGAAGCCTATAGAAGGTCAAATAAGTAAAATTATTCTAGAAGATCCTAGAAGAAGTTGACTAGTCAAAGTGGTTAGTCATGAGTTAAGTGGTTGCAACAAGAAAACAATTAAAAATAAATTATTTGCAACTAGAATTGGAGAGTTTATTATTTTTGGATAAAGTGGTTAAGTGGACAAAGTGGTCAAGTGGACAAAGTCACTAAGTGGACAAAGTTGGTTAAGTGGACAAAGTGTTTAAGTGGACAAAGTGTCTAAGTGGACAAAGTTGGTTAAGAGGAAAAAGTGGCTAAGTGGACAAAGTTGGTTAAGTGGAAAAAGTGGTTAAGTGGACAAAGTGTCTAAGTGGACAAAGTTGGTTAAGTGGACAAAGTGGTTAAGTGGATACTTCTAAAGGAAGCTACTTGGAGAGTATAAATAAGAGAGAAAGGGTCTCCCATTAGCATCCATTGATAATATTGAATATCTACAAGTGATTGAGGTAACTAAAAGATATCTAAGGATAATTTCAAAGGGAAGGTAAAATAAAGAAGGTCTGAATTCAAGGGAGGATAAAGCTTTTTTATGATGCTTTCTAACGTATGTTATTTACAGGTCATCTCACCATTTTCACAATACATATTTTCTAGAATGATTCAAATGGTTAAATATAAAGGCTATTGAGAAAACATAGCAAATTAACTGTGATAAAAATTTCAACTTGTGGGTCGTTTTATTTTGGTAGTTACGCTCTGTGGAAAATAGGGCTTGTGGCTAGTCCTCAAACTAGTCTAAAACAGGTGTTTCAGGTAAAAATGTCATAACTTCTTCATAACATATCCAAATTCGGTAAGAACAAATGTATTGATTATATTACAGTCTGTAGTATGTTTTTTACCGTTCTCAAATACATAAATCATTTTTTTCATGTGGGGCAGGCTCTACAAGTTCTCTCTCTAGAATAAGTCAGAATTCAACAAGGTATGCCATTTTTTCTATAAATCCTTTTTTGAGAGGTTACAAAAAGTGAAACCTGGAGGAATTGCAGAAAAGAAACTGAAGAACATTGTGTACCATTTTCACACCTTTATTCATTATAGGTGCAGAGTTATTATTGTTTCAAGTTAGGGTTGTTGACTAATCCAAAATTAGTCATGTGAGACTAAAGTAAAGTTTGATAAAAATGATAGTCTCTTGGTGTTAAAGTTAAGGAAGGTTTGCAGTTTTGTGATCATATAAAACAAGTCTGTTACAAAGTTACATATCAGATTTAGATGATGAGATTGATGTGACAGGTTGTGTGGCACATAGGTGATGCACTTTTGTTTGTATAGACCGTTGGTACAGTTTGACAGATTTATTTCTCTCTACAAGTTGGGTCTTGTACTTGAGGGTTGGATTCCTCTTCTCAGTTGGTGCTGAGATCTTTAGGTTGGGTCTTGCAATGAGATTTGGTGCTCTCTTGGAGTTGGTGCTCTATTTCATTTGGTGTTGATAAAACCCAAGGATTGTAGTTAGTAATACAAAAGAAACTTATACATATATTTGGTGTTCCTTGTGTTTTTTATTGTGATGGTCCATAGCTATTTATTTTTAATGTATGTAATTGATATATATTTACATGCAAGAAAATAAATATGAATGGAAGTAATAAGTAATGATTTTGTGAATGGTGATTGCTAACTAAAGTTTTGTGAGAAGTGAAAAAATAGCCCTCACATTGATTCACCCCCCCATCTCAGTGTGATTGGTGTGTCCAACAAAGTCAAGTGTTTTCCCAAGAAAGTGATGGAAATGGTATCCATATCTAAACATAACACTTAGACCTCTCAAAGTTTTTGTTTCTCCTAGATTCCCAACATTCCAGTCTTGATAAGGGTTAGGATATTTAGGAGTTTGGGTTTAATTTTTTTCCTCTTAGATTGGAGGGTTTTGTATTTTATTTCTGGGATCCATGTTTTGACGGTTAGGATTTTTAAAATTAGTATTTTCAAGGTTTTGGTTTTGAGGATTTTCAATTGGAAACAAAAAAAGATGATTATTTATGACAAACACAAAGTTTGTATTAAACACAAAACATCACTCTAATATCAATAAGAAAAGAAAGTGAATGAGTTTACAAAAAATAAAAAGAAATAACCCTACCTCAATAATGTTTTCCACAACAATAAAATTGTCTCCAACCTTATTTACTAGGAATTATTATCTAATTCTCATCCACTGAAATTATTTTAGTGTTGGATTACTAAGAGGGGGGGTGAATCAGTAATAGAGAAATTTAATCATTTGTAACCATAAAATTCAAGTGTTATATAAATGTAGCATTATCATCCAATAGTTGTAGAGTAAATAAATATTGAACAAATGAGAAATCATACACATACACAGTACACCATTGTTTTTACGTGGAAACCCAAAGCAGGAGAAAACCACGAAATGCTTTTTCTTATATGTCTTTAAGAATTACATTCATTGGAAGCACCAACTTCCTTTGTTTTCCAGCTCCAACTGGAAGGAGGCTCCAACCCCCTAGTTTCTCAGGCTACAACCTGAAGGAAGTTCCAACTCCCGAATTCTCTAGCTATAACTAGAAGGAGGCTACAACCCCCTATGTTATACAGCTACAATTGGAAGGTAGCTACAACCATATGTCCTTGCCCCGTCCAACCACCCTGAAATATAAGTAGAATGATGGAACCACTATCACACTATCACTGTGAGATATACTGTTGTAAAACTATACCAATGAACCTGCACCAAACAACCTGTAACAACCTATACCAATAACATGTTCCAACATGTACCATATATCAACTTGTACCTCAACCTGTACCATAAACAAATGCATCAACCATGCACCAAACCTGTACAAATAACCTATCACAATAACCTTTCCAAAAAACCTATCACAACAACTTGTCTCATCAATCTTATCAACCAAATGAAATCTACTCACCAATATCAATCACCAAGACAAATCTCAACCATATGCACAATATCACCAACATGTGCATCAACCAAGCATAACACAACAACTCATAATCATCACCAAGATTAATATGTGCTTCTAATAATATACCAATACAAGTATGCTACATCATCCATAAACCCTTAGTCAGAAATAATACTTACAACTTCCTCCAACCATGTACCAAGTATTTACCAATCATACATCAACTAATCATCAACTATGACTCATCAAGATGTACCAACATCATCAACTATAAACCTCATGTATGTGCCAACTCATCAACTACTTGTCTCAACCACGTACCCAACATGTACCTCAACCAAAAGCCATCATCAATTTCATCATCAAAATCTTATTTATAACTCTGTAATAGACCTGGTGTATATGATCACATACCTGCAAACCTTCCTTAACGTTAACAACAAGAGACTAGCATTTTAATAAACTTTACTTTAGTCTCACATGACTAATTTTGGATTAGTCAACAACCCTAACTTGCAATAATCATAACTATGTACTTGTAATGAATAAATATTTGAAAATGGTACAGAATTTTTTTCAATGTATTTTATGCAATTCCTCCAAATTTCACTACTTGGAACCTCTCAGAAAAGGAGTTATAGCAAAAATGGCATACCTTGTTGAATTTTGGCTTATTCTAGAGATCAAACTTGTAGAGAATGCCCCACGCAGAATATGTGTTGTATAGATATGAAAATAGTACAAAACATACTACATATTGTACTCTAACCAATACATTTAGTCTTACTGAATTTGGATCTGTTATGACAAAGTTATGATTTTTTTACCTGAAACACTTGTTTTAGACTAGTTTCGGGACTAGCCAAAAACCCTATTTTCCATAGAGTGTAACTCCAAAAATACAACGACCCACAATATGAAAATTTTATCACAGCTACTTGGATATGTTTCCTCAATGACCTCCCAATTTCGTGGTCTGAATCATTCCATAAAAAACATTATTTTGAAAATGGTGAGATGACCTGTAAATAACATACCTTATAAAGCATCATCAAAAGAATTTATCCTCCCTTGAATTTCGGCCTTCTTTACTTCACCTTCCCTCTAAAATTTAGCTTAGATATCCTTTGGTTATCTCAGTGACTGATAGATATTCAATAAGCTCAAGTGTGATTAAAAATGAGAGACTCTTGCCTCTTATTTATACTTTCATGTAGTTTCCTCAAGGGATTACCTTCTAACCATCTTAACCCACTTTCCTTATTTTAGGGATAACCCACTTTCAACAACTTGTCCACTTAGTAATTTCTTTGTTAGATTTATTATTTAAATAATTTATTTTGTATCCACTTTTACTTATAGTACACTCAGCACTTCACTTTATTATTTAAATTACCTTCTAACCATCTTAACCCACTTTCCTTATTTTAGGGCTTACCCACTTCTAACCACTTGTCCACTTAGTAATTTATCCATTAACTTTAATATTTAAATAATTTCTTTTGTATCCACTTTGCATTATAGTACACTCATCACTTCACTTTATTATTTAAATAATTTTTTCTTTGCAACCACTTCGACTACTTTGACCTTTTGGGACTTCTAGATGACTCATGAGGGTTCTCCAACTTCACATGCACATAACTCTCTAACCGTGAGGAGTTATGTGACATTCCACATACCACTGGAAATGGCATGACATTTAATATTCATCTAGAATAGTCTTGCCTACAAATATATTAAAACTCCTACCATTATCCATCAAAAAAACTTGGGTCCATTACCCAAACCTTTGTGCTACCAGACTTTCTTCAAGGGTTGACATCAATGACAACCAACCCAATTAATAAACAATTTTCCCCTTTGGCATTAATGGAAACACTCTAATGCAATATTGAATTCATATCACTCATTCTCCCCCTGTGACCATCGCTCCCCCTGGAACCATGCCTTTATGCTCTTTCTGTTGGATTACTGAGAGGGGGGGTAAATCAATAATACAACAATTTAATCATTTTTAACCATAAAATGAAAGTGTTAAATCAGTGTAGCATTATCATACAATAGTTGTTGAGTAAATAAAAAATGAACAAATGAGAAATCATACACATACATAGTACACCAGTGTTTTTACATGGAAACCCAAAGTGGGAGAAAACCACAGAATGTTTTTTCTTATATGTCCTTAAGAATTGCATTCATTAGAAGCACTAACTTCCTTTGTTTTCTAGTTGCAACAGGAAGGAGGCTTCAACCCCCTAAATTATCAGGCTACAACCTGAGGTAAGCTCCAACTCCACTATTCTTTGGCTACAACCAGAAGGACACTACAACCCCCTATGTTCTTCGGCTACAACCAGAAGGTGGATACAACCACCTATCCTTTCCCCGTCCAACTTCCCTAATGTATAAGTAGAATTATGGAACCACTGTCACACTATCACTGTGAAATATACTATTGTAAACATGTACCAATCGACCTCCACCAAACAACATGTACCAATAACATGAACCTTGCATCAACCATGCATCAACCTATACCTCAATCTGTAATCAACCTGTACCATAAACAAGTGTATCAACCATACACCAACTTGTACCAAACAACCTATAATCAACCTGTACCATAAACAAGTGCATAAACCATGCACCAACCTGTACCTCAACCTATACCATGAACAAGTGCATCAACCATGCACCAAACTTGTACAAATAACCTCTCACAAAAACATGTCCAAACAACCTATCACAACAACATGTTTCATCAATATTACCAACCAAATCAGATCTACTCACCAATATAAATCACCAAGACAACTCTCAAAGATGTTCATCAACCAAGCATAACACAACAACTCATAATCATCACTAAGATCAATATGTGCTTCTAATAATATACCAATACAAGTATGCTACAAAATCCATAAACAATGAGTCAACAATACTACTAACAAATTTCTCAAACCATGTACCAAGTATGTACCAATCATGTATCAACTACTCATCAACTATGACTCATCAATATGTACCAACATCATCAACTATACACCTAATGTATGTGCCAACTCATCAACTACTTGTCTCAACCATGTACCTCAACCAAAAGCTCTCATTAATTTCATCATACAAATATGATTTGTAAATCTATAATAGACATAGTGTATATGATCACATACCTACAAACCTTCCTTAACTTTAGCATCAAGAGACTAGCATTTTCATCAAACTTTACTTTAGTCTCACATGACTAATTTTGGATTAGTCAACAACCCTAACTTGAAATAATCATAACTATGTACCTATAATGAATAAACATATGAAAATAGTACACAATTTTCTTCAGTGTCATTTATGCAATTCCTCTAGGTTTCACTACTTGGAACCTCCCTGAAAAGGAGTTATAGAAAAAATGGCATACCTTATTGAATTTTGGCTTATTCTAGAGAGCAAACTTGTAGAGCGTGCCTTGCATGGAATATTTATTGTATGGATATGAAAGTTGTACCCATAATAATACAAAATGTACTCTAACCAATAAATTTGATCTTACTAAATTTGTATATGTTATGAAGAAGTTATGATGTTTTTAACCGAAACACTTGTTTTAGACAAGTTTCAGGACTAGCCACAAACCCTATTTTCCATGGAGTGTAACTCCAAAAATACAACGATCCACAAGTTGAAATTTGTATCACAACTACTTGGATATGTTTCCTCAACGGCCTCCCAATTTCATGGTCTGAATCATTCTAAAAAAAACAGTTATTGCAAAAATGGTGAGATGGCCTGTAAATAAAATACCTTAGAAAGCATCATCAAAAGAATTTATCCTCCCTTGAATTTCGGCCTTCTTTACTTTACCTTCCCTCTAAAATTCATTTTATATATACTTTTCTTACCTCAGTCACTTGTATATATTCAATATGATCAGGTGTGATTAAAATGAGAGATCCTTGCCTATTATTTATCCTTTCATGTAGCTTCCTCAAGGGGTCACCTTTTAACCATATTAACCCACTTTCCTTATTTTAGGGTTAAACCACTTCTAACCACTTGTCCACTTAGTAATTTCTCCATTAAATTTATTATTTAAATAATTTATTTTGTATCCACTTTGACTTATAGTACACTCATCACTTCACTTTATTATTTACGTGTTAACATCTCTTAAACCACTTTCCTTATTTTAGGGCTAACCCACTTCTAACCACTTGTCCACTTAGTAATTTCTCCATTAAATTATATCCACTTATTTAAATAATTTATTTTGTATCCACTTTAACTTATAGTACACTCATCGCTTCACTTTATTATTTAAATAATTTCTTCTTTGGAACCACTTTGACTAATTTGACCTTTTGGAGATTCTAGATGACTCATGAGGGTTCTCCAACTTCACATGGCCATAACTCTCTAACTGTGAGGAGTTATGTGACGTTCCACATACCACTGGAAATGGAATGACATGTACTATCCATACAAAATAGTATTACCTTAAAGTATATTAAAATTAATACCACTATACATAAAAAAAAACTTGGGTCCATTACCCAAACCTTTTTGCTACCAGAATTCGCTATCAGACTTTCTTCAAGGGTTGACATCAATGACAACCAACCCAAATAATAAAAAATATCTCGCTTTGGCATTGATGGAAACACTCTGATATAATATCGAATTCATATCACTTATGCTCCCCTTGTGACCACCGCTTCCCCTGGAACCATGTCTATGTTCTCTTTCTCCAAGCATTTACCTTTCCATCCGATAAATCTCTCCCCCTTTTTCATCAATGGAAAAGGTATCTTTCCATCTGGGGTTGCTCCCCCTAACTGATCTATCATTGGGAATACTCCCTCTGACAGAACTCTCCCCGAAACTGGTCCCTTTTATGGTGCTTCCTCGTGTAAATATAATATATATAAGATAAGAATTCAATAGCATTCATTTTGGAGTAGAAATTACTCTGAGTCTCTGGCGAAGATACTCAAAGTCTTCCCTTGGAAGAAATTTTGTAAAAATGTCTTCCACTTGTTCTTTTGTCCCAACATGTTCAACTCTAATGTTCTTCTCTACAATATTTACCCATAGAAAGTGATACTTTATTGGAATGTGCTTCGTCTTGGAGTGCATCATCGGGTTCTTTGAGATATTGATGGCACTTATATTATCACAATATATTGAAACGGGATCATCATACTCAACCTATATATCTGTCAAATTTTGTTTCATCCATAGAACATGTGTACAACATCATGTCGTTGCAATATACTCTGCTTTGGTTGTAGATAAAGATACTGATGATTGTTTCTTGCTTAGCCAAGATACTAAACACTCACCCAAGTATAATTTTGCTCCATTGGTGCTTCTTCGGTCATCAATGCAACCTACCCATTCTGCATTTGTGTAGGCAATAAGTGATATATCCTTTCCTTTTGGATACCACAATCCAAACTCTTTTGTTCCTTTGAGATATCGGAAAATCCTCTTCATTTCTAAGACATGTGATTCCTTTGGTGCTACTTGAAAGCGTGCCACATGTCCAACTGTTTGCATTACATCTAGTCTGTATGTTGTCACATATAGTAAGCTACCAATCATTGACTTGTAGTGTCTCTCGTATGTAGACGTTGAATCATCATCTTTCCTCAACTTGCAACTAGTTTGCCTAGGAGTGGTAACTAGTTTGCAATCTTCCATTCCGAACATCTTTAGCATTTCTCTGATATACCTAGTTTTAGAAATAAAAATTCTTTGGTTGCTTTGATGTATATAAAGACCTAGAAAGAAGGATAGTTCTCTGAGTAATGACATTTCAAATTCATTATGCATATCCTTTGAAAGTTTCTTGATGTATAGGTTGTTGTCTGCACTTCCTTTTCTAAACCCTACCTGTTGTAGATATTTATCCAGTCTAGAGTACCATGCTCTAGGAACCAATCAATGTAGACTTCTTCTTCAAGTTCCCCGTTCAGAAAAGTTGATTTCACATCCATATATGTCCATATTTTTCAATACTTTTCTACAAAAATATTCATAATTTTGACTCATATGTCACTATAATATCATGAAGTACTATTAAAAATTATTAATCTATCAAATTGTACTTCTTCTAACTGATGCACTGAATCTGTCTACTCAAATTATGCAAGCTGCCTAAAGGATGGTTCTATAGTCTATCTCGGCTACCACATAGTCTCCCCCTGTCTATTAGTCATATTATCTAGGAGTCTCTAAGACGGATGGTTCAGAACAATTCCTTCTCTGAAGTGTATTCATCATCATCTTCATTAGTAGATTCATCATCTCTCTGAGCTATGACTTATTTATTTATGTCTGTGGATTCATCTTTCACTATAGTGCCTGAAAGTACAATCTCTTGAACTTGTTTCTTATTTACCTGTCCTTCTTTTCTTTCAATTATTTTCAAAACCTTTTTGTATATGACATCTTTCTCTGTAGAATTTTATTCATCTCGTTTTAGTGCCAATCTTGCAATCATTGGGAACTGGTCTTTGTTCACCTACTATTCATGTTTTATTATCCATACTTTCTTATATATGATATCAGTGTTCTCTTTCATGGAAGTATCGATCATGCTTCTACAATCACTAGCTATGTTTCCATAGTTATGACATTTGTAAAATTCAATGCTACGTGGGGCCACATATGCACTTCTTACTTGAACATTTCTTTTATAATCCCTGCAATCTGCAACCTTATGTCCAAAATTAGTACAATAAAAACAATGACCATAAAAGAAATTTGCATACCTGGGAGTGAATGATCTTCTTTGTGGTGTAGTCCTTCTGAATTTCTTCCTTGACTAATCATGATCATGATCATGATTGAACATTCTTTGTTTCTTGAACATGGATGGTGTTCTTAAAGATGTATCTTCAATAGTTTTCTTAGATTTAGGTTGACCGTGATTCTTTCCTTTGAGTACTTCTGCATAACTCTTTATATTTTCTTCATTCTTCTTTTATAGCAACCTAGAGTGCTTCTCTTCATTATCTATAATTGATGTGGATGTTTTTGTCTCTTCAACGTTCTTGTTGAGCTTGATGATTTTACTTCTCAATGTGACAACTTATTCTTCAAGATTCTCAACCTCTTCTTCTTTCTTCATTATCTAAGACTTCATGACTTCTTCTATGCTTTTCACTTCTTCAAGATGAATTTTTAATGTGATTATTTCTTCTTCAAGTCCTTTCTCTTATTGACCAAAATCTACCTTTAGTTGGTTTAGATCATTATTTCTTTCCTTAAGATGATCTGTCAATATCTTCTCTCTCATCTATTCTTCTTCATTTTGTGTTGTTATGTTGGCTTCCAAATACTTCTTTTGATATTCAAGATTTTCTTCGATCTTTCTAGATTATTCTAGCTGAGTTCTTAAGTTCTCGATGACCTATTGGGATTCTTCAAAAATGTGAACACTTTCCTTTTGTTTCATTAATTTTTTCTTGAGTGACTTGTTTTCTTCTCTTAGTTCATCTAAATCACTAAGTAATTCTGCTTCATAATTGTCTTCCTTTTCAATTATTTTTTATGTCTCATTTCCTTCATGGAATTCTATTTCAAAATGTCCACATTTTTCACAATTAAAACAAAACAACATACATGTGGTGATTATGTACTCTTCATCTTCTGAAACTATTTGACATGGTGAACATGATTCTTCTTGATTTGTATTTGCATATTCTTTGGAATTTTCTGAATCTGCAATGGGTGAAGAATATATTTCATGTAACTTATCCCAAAGTTCTTTGAGTGATGAACATTTACCAACCTTTTATCTTACTATATTAGGTAATCCTTCCCAGATGAAATCCATTTCTATTTTGTTATCCTTCTTCAATTCCTTCTTGGTTTCATTATTTTCCCTTTTTGAACTATCATATCATGTAACAACTGGTAGCCAAATATAATACCCCTGTGCCTGAAAAAATGATTCTGTCCTTCCACTCCATAACTCATACTTTAAATCGTTCTCATAATTAAATAGTGTTACTCCATTCTAAGAATAATCCATAATCTCCTTCTAATGGTTAAACTATTTTCTAAAGGAACCGGCTCTAACACCAATTGTTGAATTATTGAGAGGGGGGGTGAATTAGTAATAGAGCAATTTAATCCTTTGTAACCATAAAATGCAAGTGTTAAATCAATGTAGAATTATCATCCAATAGTTTTTGAGTAAATAAACAATGAACAAATGAGAAATCATACACATACACAATACACCAGTGTTCTTACATGGAAACCCAAAGTGGGAGAAAACCACAGAATGATTTTTTTTATATACCTTTAAGAATTACATTCATTGGAGCACCAAATTCCTTTGTTTTCCAACTGCAACTGGAAGGAGGCTCCAACCACCTAGTTTTTCAAGTTACAACCTGAGGGAAGCTCCAACTCCCCTATTCTCTAGCTACAACCAGAAGGAGGCTACAACCCCCTATGTTCTTCGGCTACAACCAGAAGGTGGCTACAACCACCTATCATTTCCCCATCCAACCTCCCTAACGTATAAGTAGAATGATGGAACCACTTTCACACTATCACTGTGATATATATTGTTGTAAACATGTACCAATAACTTGAACCATGCATCAACCATGCCTCAACCTATACCTCAACATGTAATCAACCTGTACCATAAATAAGTGCATCAGCAATGCACCAACCTATACCAAACAACCTGTAATCAACCTATACCATTAACAAGTTCATCAAACATGCACCAACTGGTACCTCAACCCGTAGCATGAACAAGTGCATCAACCATGCACCAAACCTTTAAAAATAACCTGTCCAAACAATCTATCACAACAACCTATCTCATCAATCTTATCAACCAAATCATATCTACTCACCAAGATCAATCACCAAGACAACTCTCAAATTTATGCATCAATCAAGCATAACAAAACAACTCATAATCATCACCAAGATCAATATGTGCTTCTAATAATATACTAGTACAAGTATGCTACATCATCCATAAACCATGTGTCAACAATACTACTAACAAGTCCCTCCAACCATGTATCAAGTATGTACCTATCATGTATCAACTACTCATCAAATATGACTCGTCAAGATGTACCAACATCACCAACTATACACCTCATGTATGTGCCAACTCATCAACTACTTGTCTCAACCATGTACCCAACATGTACCTCAACAAAAAATCCTCATCAATTTCATCATCCAAATCTGATTTGTAACTCTATAATAGACCTAGTGTATATGATCACATACCTGCAAACCTTCCTTAACTTTAACAACAAGAGACTATCATTTTCATCAAACTTTACTTTAGTCTCACGTGACTAATTTTGGACTAGTCAACAAACCTAACTTGAAATAATAATAACTATGTACCTATAATGAATAAAGATATGAAAATAGTACACAATGTTCTTCAGTGTCTTTTATGCAATTCCATCAGATTTCACTGCTTTGAACCTCTCTGAAAAGGAGTTATAGCAAAAATGGCATACCTTATTGAATTATGGTTTATTCTAGAGAGCGAATTTGTAGAGTGTGCCCCGCACGGACCGTTTGTTGTATGGATATAAAAATTGTACACAAAATACTATAGATTGTACTATAACCAATACATTTGGTCTTACTGAAGTCTGATATGTTATGAATAAGTTATGATTTTTTTACCCGAAACAATTGTTTTAGACTAGCCACAAACTCTATTTTCCACGAAGTGTAACACCAAAAATTATATGACCCACATGATGAAATTTTTATCATGGCTACTTGGATATTTTCCTCAATGACCTCCCAATTTCACGGTCTGAATCTTTCTATAAAAAACGTTATTGCGAAAATGGTGAGATGACCTGTAAATAACATACCTTAGAAAGCATCATCAAAAGAATCTATCCTCCCTTGAATTTCGGCCTTCTTTACTTTACCTTCCCTCTGAAATTCATCTTAGACATCCTTTGGTTACCTCAATCACTTGTATATATTCAATATGCTCAAGTGTGATTAAAATGAGAGAGCCTTGCCTCTTTTCTATACTTTCATGTAGCTTCATCAACGGGTTACCTTTTAACCATCTTAACCCACTTTCCTTATTTTAGGGTTAACCCACTTCTAACCGCTTGTCCACTTAGTAATTTCTCCATTAAATTTATTATTTAAATAATTTTTTTTGTATCCACTTTGACTTATAGTACACTCATCACTTCACTTTATTATTTATCTTCTAACATCTATTAAACCACTTTCCTTCTTTTAGGGCTAACCCACTTCTAACCACTTGTCCACTTAGTAATGTATCCATTAACTTTATTATTTAAATAATTTATTTTGTGCCCACTTTGAATTATAGTACACTCATCACTTCAGTTTATTATTTAAATAATTTCGTCTTTGCAACCACTTTGACTACTTTGACCTTTTGGGGCTTCTAGATGACTCATGAGGGTTCTCCAACTTCACACGTTCATAAATCTCTAACCGTGAGGAGTTATATAATGTTCCACATACCACCGAAAATGAAATGACATGTACCATCCATCCAGAATAGTCTTACCTTCAAATATATTAAAAATCATACCACTATACATCAAACAAACGTGGTTCTATTACCCAAACATTTGTGCTAGTGGAATTAACTATCAGACTTTCTTCAAGGGTTGAAATCAATGAAAACCAACCCAAATAATCAACACTTTCTCCAAGCATTCATATTTACATATAATAAATCTCTCCCCCTTTGTCATCAATGGAAAAGGTATCTTTCCATATGAGGTTTCTCCCCCTGACTGAACTCTTCCTAAAACTGATCTCCCAATCTAAACTTATCTCTTTTATGGTGCTTCCTCGTGTAAATCTAAGTAATATAAGATAAGAATTCGATAGAATTCAATTTGGAGTAGAAATTACTCTGAGTCTCTGGTGAAGATACTCAAAGGATTCCCTTGGAAGTGGTTTTGTAAATATATTTGTCACTTGTTCTTTTGTGCCCACATATTCAACTCTGATGTTCTTCTCTACAACTTGTTCTTGTAGAAACTGATACTTTATTGGAATGTGCTTCGCCTTGGAGTGCATCACCAGGTTCTTTGAGATACTGATGGTGCTTGTATTATCACAATAGATTGGAATGGGCTCATCATACTCAACTTGTATATCTGTCAAAGTTTGTTTCATCCATAGAACCCAAGTACAACATTATGTTGCTACAATATACTCTTCTTCGATTGTAGATAAATATATTGATGATTGTTTCTTGCTTATCCAATATACTAAACACTCACCCAAGTAGAACGTTTCTCCACTAGTGTTTTGTCGGTCATCCATGCAACCTACCCAATCTGCATATGTGTAGGCAATAAGTGATATATTCTTTCCTTTTGGATACCATAATACAAACTCTTATGTTCCTTTGAGATATCTAAAAATCCTCTTCACTGCTAATACATGTGATTCCTTTGGTGTTTCTTGAAATAATTCCAGATGTCCAACATCCTGCATTACATCTAGTCTTGATGTTGTCACATATAGTAAGATACCAATCATTGATCTGTATTGCCTCTAGTCTGTAGACTTTGAATCATCATATTTTCTCAACTTGCAATTGGTTTGAATAGGAGTGGTAATTGGTTTGCAACCTTCCATTTCAAACCTCTTTATCATTTCTATGATATACTTAGTTTGAGAAATAAAACTTCCTTGGTTGCTTTGATGTATTTGAAGACCTAGAAAGAAGGATAGTTCTCCTAGTAATGACATTTCAAATTCGTTTTGCATATCCTTTGCAAATTTCTGGCTTAACCTTGATGTAGAGGTTGTTGTCTACACTTCCTTTTTTTAAACCCTTCCTCATATTTTGCTTCTTCTTTGTAAAGTTGTTCCACTGACTCATTTTATTCTTATTTTAATTCTCATCCACTTGTTTCATCAATTATTACATTGATGTTTCCACAATTTTTTTCAACCTCAGATTGTAACACTTGTATGAATTCCTTGTACTTGAGTAACCAACAAGTAATCATTTGTTCACACAAGAGTCGAACTTTCGCATTCTTCCATCTTCTCTTTTGATGTACCATTTACTTCCAAATACTCCGAAGTGATTCGCATTTTCTAGTCTTCCTTTCCATAGCTCGTAGGGAGTTTTGTCATTATTGTTTCTGATCATTACTCTATTTTGAATGTGAACTATTGTATGCACTGCATGTGTCCAGAAATATCTGTCAATTTGGAATCCATTAGCATCGTTCAATCCATTTCCTATGTAATTGTCATCCATTATGATAATGTTCCTTTGTCTCTGAACCACTCTCTCAACCAAATCTATGAATCCATGATCTCATTCACTATCATAAATATGTCCAAACCTGCTAAGTGTTCTTACAAATACATCTTTGTCCATACTGGTCAAGACTCTACTGCACAATTGTCCATAATGTTGACCCATTTATCACTATACTATCATGAAGTCTTTACTACTACAACTGATTGTACTTCATCTAACTGAATTTTTTGGATCTGTCTACTTAAACTTTGCAAGCTTCTCGAAGGATTTTTCTTTGGTCTCTCATAGATACTGCATAGACTCCCCATGTCTAATATCCATACTACCTGGGAGTATCTAAGTCACATGGCTTAGAAAAATTCCTACTCTGATGTGTACTCATCATCATCTTCTTTGGTAGATTCATCATTTCTCTAATCTCTGACTTGTTTCTTTCTGTATGTGGATTCATCTTTCACTACAATGCCTGAAAGTAAAATCTCTTAAACCTGTTCTTTATTTACTTGTCCTTCTTTTCTTTCAATTATTTTACAAACCTTTATGTATCTGATATCTTTCTTTTTCTCTGTAGAATTTTCTTCATCTCGGTTTATTGTCAATCTTGCAATCTCTGGGACCTAGTATTTGTTCACCTGTTCTTCATGTTTTCTTATCCATACTTTCTTATATCCGATATCAATGTTCTCTTTCATGGAAGTATTGATCATGCTTCTACAATCACTAGCTATGTGTCCATAATTATGACATTTGTAACATTCAATGTTACATGGGGCCACATAGCCATTTCTTGCTTGAAATTTTCCTTTATAATTAGTACAATAAAAGCAATGACCATAAAAGAAATTTTCATACCTAGGAGTGAGTGATATTGTTTGTGGTTTAGTCCTTCTGAATTTTTTCCTTGACTGATCATGATCATGATTGAAGTTTCTTTGTGGCTTGAACATGGATTGTCTTCTTGAAGATGTATCTTCAATAGTTTTCTTAGATTCTGGTTGACCATGATTCCTTCCTTTGATTACTTCTGCATAACTCTTTCTATTTTCTTCATTCTTCTTTTCTAGCAACCTAGAGTGCTTCTCTTCATTCTCTATAACTTATGTGAATGTTTTTGTCTCTTCAACATTCTTGTTGAGCTTGACGATTTTACTTCTCAATGTAACAAATTATTATTCAAGCTTCTCGACCTCTTCTTCTTTCTTCAGTATCTAAGACTTCATGACTTATTCTTTTCTTTTCTCTTCTTCAAGATGAATTTTTAATGTGATTATTTCTTCTTAAAGTCCTTTCTCTTATTGAACAAACTCTGCCTCAAGTTGGTTTATATCGTTAGTTCTTTCCTTAAGATGATATGTCAATATCTTCTCTCTCATTTCTTCTTCTTTCTTCTGTGTTTCTATGTTGTCTTCCAAATACTTCTTTGGATATTCAATATTTTCTTCAGTCTTTCTAGCTTCTTCTAGCTGAGTTCTTAATTTCTCGATGATTTGTTGAGCTTCTTAAAAATGTAAACACTTTCCTTTTGTTTCATCAATTCTTTCTTGAGTGACTTGTTTTCTTCTCTTAGTTCATCTAAATCACTAATCAATTCTACTTCATAATTGTCTTTCTTTTCAATTAGTTTTCTTGTTTCATTTTCTTCATGGAATTCTATTTCAACATGTCTGATTTTTTCACAATTAAAGAAAAACAGCATACCTCTAGTGATTATGTACTCTTCATCTTATTAATATGTTTGACATGGTAAACATAATTCTTCTTGATCTATATCTGCATCTTCTTTGGCATTTTAGGAATCTGTGATGGGTGAAGAATATATGTCATGTAACTTATCCCAAATTTATTTAGTTGATCAACATTTACCAACATTTTCTCTTAACGGATTAGTTAATCCTTCCCAGATGAAACCCATTGCTATTTTTTTATTCTTCTTCAATTCCTTCTTGGCTGCAGTCTTTTCCCTTTTTGAACTATCATATCCTGTAACGACTAATAGCCAAACATAATACCCTTGTTCCTGTAAAAATACTTTCATCCTTCCACTCCATGACTCATACTTTAAGCCATTATGACCATTAAACATTGGTACTCCGTTCTCAATATAATCAATGATCTCCTTCCAATGGTTAAATTGTTTCATGAAGGAACCAGCTCTGATACCAATTGTTGGATTACTCAGAGGGGGGATGAATCAGTAATAGAGCAATTTAATCATTTTTAACCATAAAATGCAACTCTTATATCAATGTAGCAGTATCATCCAATAGTTGTAGAGTAAATAAACAATGAACAAATGAGTAATCATATGCATACACAATACACCAGTATTTTTACGTGGAAACCCAAAGCGGGAGAAAATCATGGAATGTTTTTTCTTATATGTCTTTAAGAAATACATTCATTGGAAGCACCAAATTCCTTTGTTTTCCAACTCCAACTGGAAGGAGGCTCCAACTTCCTAGTTTCTTAGGCTACAACCTGAAGGAAGCTCCAACTCCCCAATTCTTTGGATACAACCAGAAGGAGTCTACAACCCCCTATGTTCTTCAGCTACAACCGGAAGGTGGCTACAACCACCTATCCTTGCCCCATCCAACCACCTTGAAATATAAGTAGAATGATGGAACCACTATCACACTATCATTGTGATATATACTTTTGTAAACCTGTACCAATCAGCTTGCACCAAACAACCTATAACAACCTATACTAATAACATGTGCCAACATGTACCATACATCAACCTATACCTCAACCTGTACCATAAACAAATGCATCAACCATGCACCAAACCTGTCACAATAACATGTCCAAACAACCTATCATAACAACATGTTTCATCAATCTTATCAACCAAATCAAATATACTCACCAAGATCAATCACCAATACAACTCTCAACCATATGCACAATATCACCAAGATGTGCATCAACCAAGCATAACACAACAACTCATAATCATCACCAAGATCAATATGTGCTTCTGATAATATACTAAGACATGTATGCTACATCATCCATAAACCATGTGTCAACAATACTACTAACAAGTGCCTCCAACCATGTACCATGTACCAATCATGCATCAACTACTCATCAACTATGACTCATCAAGATGTACCAACATCATCAACTATGACTCATCAAGATGTACCAACATCATCAACTATACACCTCATGTATGTGCCAACTCATCAACTACTTGTCTCAACCATGTACCCAACAGGTACCTCAATCCAAATCCCTCATCAATTTCATCATCCAAATCTGATTTATAACTCTATAATAGTCCTGGTGTATATGATCACATACTTGCAAACCTTCCTTAACTTTAACAACAAGAGACTAGCATTTTATCAAACTTTACTTTAGTCTCACATGACTAATTTTGGATTAGTCAACAACCCTAACTTGCAATAATCATAACTCTGTACGTGTAATGAATAAAGATCTAAAAATGGTACACAATGTTCTTCCGTGTCTTTTATGCAATTCCTCCATATTTCACTAGTTGGAACCTCTCAGAAAAGGATTTATAGTAAAAATGGCATACCTTGTTGAATTCTGGCTTATTCTAGAGATCAAACTTGTAGAGAATTCCCCACATGGAATATTTGTTGTATAGATCTAAAACTGGTACACAACATACTACATATTGTACTCTAACCAATACATTTGGTCTTACAGAATTTGGATCTGGTATGAATAAGTTATGACATTTTTACCTAAAACACATGTTTTAGACTAATTTCAGGACTAGCAACAAACCCTATTTTTCACGGAGTGTAACTCCAAAAATACAATGACCCACAAGATAAAATGTTTATCATAGCTACTTGGATATTTTCCTCAATGGCCTCCAAATTTCATGGTCATAATCATTCTAGAAAAAAAGGTATTGCGAAAATCGTGAGATGACCTGAATTTTGGTCTTCTTACTTCACCTTCCCTCTGAAATTCAGCTTAGATATCCTTTGGTTACCTCAGTCACTTGTTGTAACACACCCACTACAGCATAATAAATTTTTTGCCTTTTCTCGAGAGATAGAATCCCTGAATTCCTTCCGGGGTTTAGCGCAGGCTAGCTCTTCCCTTTTCCACCTCCATGTGATCATCGGTTATGACCACCGGCCAAACAACTAGGCACCTTTTCGCATTTCGTGACTCAGCGATATAAGCGAGTCGAGACTTTCGACTCTGCAAACCCCGAAATGTCGAAGTGCTGAAAAGGCTTCCATCAGCAATTATCCCCCTGGGCTATTCCTTGGCCCGTATGACCACTTCTCATAAGACCGCAGTCTTATTCCCTTCGGGACTTATCAATACGAGAGCCCGACCTCTTGTCAATGGGACTCCTGAATTCCCGATTTTCGATTTCCTGATGGACTCTTCCTTTCGGTATTTTCCCTGAAATCTTGGATTTCTGCCACGTGTCCTCCCTCAGATGGACGGTCCTCTTCGTTTCATGATTCTGTGACTTGAAACCCCCAGTGCCACAAATCCTTTGTCAATTTGAATCCCCGGTATCTGAAATACCGATGGACTCTCGATCTCCGTCACGTGTCCTCCACAGATGGACGGTCCAGATCATTTCGGGACTTTGCCAGGTGTGAAGTCAAAATGCTCACCTTCCTCTTTTGTTTCCCGATGTTTGAATCCCCGAAATGGGTGATCTTGCGACACGTATCCTCCCTTAATCGGATGGTCCAGATCTATTTCGGGACTTCCACCATGGAGTGTCCTGATCTCTTGTCCTCGAGACCTCTGAAATCCCGAATTCTGAAATCCCGATACCAACTCATCTTTTGGGACTTTCACCTATGTTCATGAAGGCTTAACCCTCATGCATCTCCTGACAGATCCAACAGTTGTCGGGTTTTCTTATTAAGATCTGACTGTTCAGATTTGTCTCGCACTATGCACTCTCCTACTGCTCCTTGGACGTGGAAAACCAACGGTCTAGATCTTTTCCTTTCTACCACAGAGCGCATCAGGGTTTCGGGTACCAGGATTTCGCGACTTGCGAAGACAAGGGTTCTTGCCCTTTGGTTTCCTGGGTGTTGAAACACCGAAATGTCGACCGGCAGCCACGTGTCCCTCCGATGGACGGCTGGGACCTTTACCCATGATCAACCATTATGATCTTTTCAGGATGATCAACGGTCATAATCAAATCTCGGCTTTCTCAAACTTATTCATACTTAAAACTATTTTGGGGTTTCGGTTATCGGGATTTCGCGACTCGCGATGACCAGGGTTCTTGCCCTTTGATTCCCCGAGTGTCGAAACATCGAAATGCTTACCGACCACCACGTTCCCTTATAAAAGGATGGTCCAGATATTCCCACGGACCTTAGGGATCTACGGTCCCGATTTCTTCGCTACTCCCGAAGATAAAAGAAAAGGGTTGAGGCATTTAACGCCCTCATTTCTTCCTCCAATATAATGGTCATGACTAACCTTATATATTCGACAAGATCTCATCCGTCAATAGATACTTATCCACACGCTACCATTTCGAGATTTCCCAAATCAGGGTTTCGGGACTTGCGAGTACGAGAGGTCTCGCACTTGGATACCCTGGGTGTCGAAATGCCGAAATATCGGGATTTTAAGAGGACCATTCTTCCTCGTGCAGGATTACTAAGACTTTCGCCTTCAAATCCTTTTTCAGGTTCTTGGTAAGATTTCCAAGAAGGGTGTCTCTATGGGGAGATCTATCCAGGGTATTCCTGGAGACGAATAAGAGCATAGATTTTCAGAAAGTAGACTTGAAGTTCAAATTAGTTCAATATATGTATATATAAATCTATCTATAAACATAAGCCATACGTGGTCCTTCCAATAAAAGCATGCAACCACCATTTCTGATCAAAACACCACACAGACAGTCTTATACTCAAACCATTCATAAATTGCACAAACTATGAGCATACATGTCAGCATATAAACTTCAAGATACAAGATATAACACTTATCAGAAAAACATCATAGGCGATGCAACTACTAAGAGGGGTGCTCATTTCCACCCAACCGTAGGCTCAGCGACTCCCAACAGATTTACCACTAGCCACCCCTGAGCTGAGACCACGATGTTGCAAGACTGAGTCTTTGTTTGTCAGTGACCGAGAATGAAGGTTACTCTCCTTCTTCTCTACTATCACTCACTCTATATTTTTCCAGAGTTCTTTTCCTTCTCCTCTTCTCCTCTCATATGCCCCTTGATCACACACTCTTCCTGCCTTTTCTCCTTTCGGTGAGGTTGTGTGTGACACGATCTTCCTCGCGGTGGTCAGGTATGAGGACTCTACGGATGGGTGGTTCACCCGCATCCCTCATTACTCAAGAGGAGCCATTTACCTACCAACCTGGCGAGTCATTTAATTCAGGGCTAGAGAGCCGCTCTTGGTTCTCTAGGCCAGTGAAGTCCAAATACGGTATTGGTTTCGGTGGAAGTTAAAGCCACCATTCCAAGTGCCTTCCACCACCTTTCTTCAGCCATCGTGGTCTCTTTTTTAGCACATCCCCCTCTCAGCAGTCCTGGAATATATATATATATATAATATTATTTACATTCATCGACCTTTTTCACAAGGTCCATTCACATCACACATTCACATTTCTGAGTTTGCCACAATACTTGGCCAGTATAGTTATTTTTACAGACTAGGGGAAATAGGGTGTTACAATTCCCTCCCCCTTAAAGGAACATCGTCCTCTATGTTCTATATATCAACTTGACATGCATGTACAGGTGTAAACAAAATCGGATATGCCCATTTCATGGAATCCTCCATTTCCCATGTAGCCTCATCTGGGACAAAATGTTTCCACTACACCTTGACATGTGCAATGGTTTGGTTGTAGAGTAGGGTTTCCTTTTTGTCCAGTATGCATTGAGGTTCTGGTATAAATTCTCCTTCCGGTTCCACCTGGATCACAGACCAATCAATTATATGGTTAGCATCATATACATATTTCTTCAATAATGAGACATGGAAAACATTATGTGCTTTGACTGCGGGAGGAAGTGCTAGCCTATAGGCTACAGGTCCCACTCTATCTAGAACCTCAAAGGGTCCATAATACTGAGGTGCCAACTTGGCACAAGCTCCCATTTTCAGAGAACTCTTCCTAGGCCTAACTCTGAGATATACATGGTCTCCCGCTTTGAACTCTCTTGGAGTTCTCTTTTGGTCGGCATAACTTTTTTGTCGGTTCTAAGCGACCTTCAGGTTTTGTTTTATCTGAGTCACTTGCTATTCCATTTCTTTCAACATGTCAGGTCCAAAAGAAATCCTATTTACGGGATTACTCCAGCTGACTGGAGTGTTACACGGTCTACCATAGAGGACTTCGAAGGGACTCATCTTTAAGGATGCTTGGTAGCCGTTGTTGTAGGCAAATTCTACCAGTGGCAGGTAATCTTCCCACTTTTTGGGTTGATGCATTACATGCATTCTTAGCATGTCTTCAAGTATTCGGTTCACTCTTTCTATATGTCCATTGGTTTGAGGGTGATAGGCGGTGCTAAACAACAATTTGGTCTCTAAACTAACCATTAGTGACTTCCAAAAGTTGGAAGTAAATTTCATGTCTCTGTCGAACACGATCTCTTTCGGCATACCATGCAGTCTGAATATATCCTTCATGAATACCTGAGCGATGTCTATTGCCTTGCAAGTTGACTTGATGGGGATAAAGTGAGCGGACTTGCTCAATTTATCCACCACTACCATGATGGCATCATTCTGTCTGGTCGAGGTTGGTAATCTGGTGATGAAATCCATGAAAATGGTTTCCCATTTCCATTTTGGGATTGGTATAGGTTGTAATAATCTTGCTGGGTGTCAGTGTTCTACTTTAACCTATTGGCACTCTATGCATTTGGCCAAGTACTCGACTGTGTATTTCTTCATTCCAGGCCAATAGAATTGTTTCCTGGTGGACGTGATCATCTTCTGGTATCTTGGATGACCAGAATAGGGTCTTTTATGTAGTTCATCCAACATGAACCTCTTCAAGTCGTCACAATCTGGAATATAAAATCTGCTTCTGTAAGTGAGCAGACCTCCTTCAGTCATCTGGTAGCCTTCATATTTTACTCCGACGGGTTCTTGTTGTAGGTACATGGTCACGGTCTGGACAAAGGGATCTGTTTCTTGTGCATTTCTAACTCTTTCTTTGACATCTGTCTCGCAGGTGCTCACCACTTCCAGGTGAATTTTTTTCATACTTCTGCTAAGGGCATCGGCCACCCTATTTTCCTTTCCTTTAATGTGTTTGATCTCAAAATCAAACTCCCTAAGGAGGGCCATCCACCTAGATTTTCTAGCATTGAGCTTTGGTTGATCAAACAGATATCGCAATACATAGTGATCTGTCATAAGTACAAATTTTATTCCCAGGAGGTAATGCCTCCACATTTTCAAGGCATGCACTATGGAAGCCAGCTCTAGATCATGGGTCACATAGTTGACTTCATGCTCATTCAATTTTTTGGATTCATAGAAGATCACAATTCCTCCCTGCATAAGGAATCCTCCAAGCCCTTCCTTACAGGCATCTGTGCACATGAGGAAGTCGGCTTCAGGATTGGCGATCTTCAACACGGGTGCATGGGTCAGTAGATGTTTCAGGGTTTGAAATCTTTCTTCACATTTCTGTGTCCACGGGAATTTTGTCCCCTTCTTCTAGAGGGCAGTGATTGGACAACCAATCTTGGAGAATCCTTTTATAAATCTCCTATAGTA
>ML822366.1:10580-31812 GCA_009831015.1 Picea engelmannii
TCACATTCATGTTTGAAAATTTATCTCATTGATATTTGAAATTAATTCAAAAATATATTGCTCATATATCCAAAAAAAACATGTTGTTCAAAACTTCTGAAGTCAACTGTCATCAACCATGAATAAAGATAAATTTTAAAATCCATATTTTCCACTATGAGATGCAATCTTTCCCTTGTTGTTGTTGTCACCTTTTGATCTCTCTGAATTTTCCTTTGGCTCTGTTGAGCCTTTAGGCCTAATCTCGTTGATCACATGAGAACAATCGTCCCTCAAATGAAACCGGGAGGAAACAGATTATCAGAGCCATTAGAGGGTGAGGAAGGGGCAAGAGTGGCTTTTCCTTTGTCGGGGGAATGTTCAGCCACGGTTTTCAACCTTTTGATAGCATGGGAGGATTGAACTGGTGAGTGGAGAGGGGCAGCTTAAACAATATGATTGATAGGTGGGCGAACAGGTAAAGACAAATTGGCCAATCACGATGTTGGGAGACTATCGGGTGGGTAATCTCTTTCCATCCGTTGTTTTCGGGAACCTCGGGTTGTAATGAGACATGAGGGGGCACGAGAATACCAGGGGCTTGTTGATCTTGGAATGGAGGGATTTTAGGCCTAGGTTGGAACATTCCTTTCCCAATCCAATTGAAAAACCCAGACTGAAATAGATGCCCTAAATCTTGTGAGTCAACATCAAAGTGAATGGAGAATCCTAGCCTTCTCGGGTCCCTTTTCAAATTACCTGTTCCTCGGTTACCTCTTCCCTGGCTACCTCGGTTGAAAAATCTCATTCTCGTATGCATGATTGATTAATGTATAGTTATTTTAACAACCATACATGACAACTCCTTTTAAAATATGAAATATTTTTTGTCTCGGCAACATATCATACTCATGCAATCCAATCCATACAAATTGTTTAACCGTTGTCAATGAGCAGGGGGTGAAAAAAGGTTCTGGGATATGTGAGGGGTTTGTATTGAGAGAAAAATGTTAAAATGAGGGGGAGAAGAATCATGGTTACTACTCACAGAAAACAAACAATCAACAATAATGTAAACCAAAGAACATGTCACTATAATCCATCAAAGAAACTGAGATTTCAAATTGTTACAATACAAAATTCTCTTGACTGTAATTAAATTTTAGGAACAGAGAGTGAAAAATGAATATGGGAAGGCGAGGGGATTGTAATTAGAGAAAAGTTAAATAATGGTAGGGAGGAGATCAAATATTGTTCATAAAATTAATTAAGTAATCTGTAAAACCATTATGTATCAAACGTAAAAGATCCAACACCAACCCAAAAATCATTGTGATCAATTTAAACAACTGTTGTGTATAATTTAATCAATTCTGTGTATTAAATTGCTCATTGTTTGCAATTAAATATTTAACACAGTGTCATCAAAACAAGACAATATGCCATCCACAACAACCTGTATAAGAGTTGTGTCTCTTCTCATTTGTCCCATTTAATATTTAAAGAAATTTCCAAATGTACACACGGTCACTTGTTTCCACTTTGTTTAGCATCAAAACATTAACCATTGTCCATGAATTATTTCCTCAATCAAACACAAACACAAAAACATGCCCGATTTCGTCCCTCAATTTCATTGAACAATTAAATTGTAATGAGACCATACTGTCACATAAACCGTGCCTATATCTACTAGAATGCATGATATTCATCAAACACACACATGGGACAATCAAACATAATCATCAATATTTCAATTTTAAATAATCCCAACTTTCCATTTAAACACATAGTAACAAAAATCCCCATTTAAACTCATACGATGATGTGGGATACACAAACCATTCAACAAAACACAAGAGAAATTATGTGACTGTACATGTCTACTTACCCTGAAACCAAACATCAAACGATGTTGAGCTATCAATCCAATACAAGGAGGTAACAATAGTATGCTCAATCCCATTTCTTAAATCGATCAAATTGAAACAAGACCATATTGTTTAAAAACCCATGGGATTTTTTGATGGTGTGACCAAATGATATCCATAACATATGCAGTGGACAACCAAGCTACGACTATCATGTTTTTTAAATTGCAATACTCTCGATTGGTAATTAAAACACACAGTAACAAAAACCATCACTTCAACTTAAAGAGGTTGTAGGAATCCCACACATACCAACGCATCACGCACGAACCATCGTTGTGACTTAATCAATTATAAAGTAATGTTGGGTTAAAAATTCAATAATTACAATATAATAGACAACGACTGTGTATTCAATCCCATTTCTCAGATCAACCAATTTACCATGTTGACCTATCGATTCCACTGTTATAATAACCAAAACCACTTTCATCATAATCAACAGAGATGAGCCAACAGTCGACCACTATCGACGATACCCCGCCAACTCATAACAATCAACAATATACCTGACAGGATATAACAGGCTCCATTTATTAAAACCGAGCTTTAAGTAATCAAGGGTTCGCTCTGTGGACCAACATAAGGAGACTGGAGTCGATCCCCAACAACGGCTGAGAACCTCTGAGACCATACAATGGACACACATGCCAAACCACAATTCACGAGATAGGAGAGACTATGAATAGAGGATCAGAGGCTTAATTTTGGTCTGTAGTAACACAAAGAACATGAAGGTTATAACCCTCATGGTTTTCCCAATCAACCCGAAGAATGTTGAGATAAAACATAGCCAAGAAATAGAAGTAAACCTTAAGAAAGGCCCTGGGTATAATATCCATCATAACCCACTGTGCAAACATTAGTAGCATGAACGAACCCATACCAAGGTGAAACGATACGCAGTGACACAAGGTGGTTCAAACCCAACAACCCCATAATCAACAAAACGACTGGGTATGGTGACAAGAAACATTTGTAGACAACCAACCAATCTGGACCAAAAGAAACCCTTCAACCCAAACCAATAAGGATTTCAAAGAGCCTCCATGGATTCTAGCACTCGGAATTATAAGTGAAACTGTTACTTCAACCATCATTGTAATGAAAACCACACAAACCATCCATTCCATAGAAATATCACAAGTTTACACAGTTCCCAGTGTTAAGAAAAGTACAGACCCATACATCGACGAGCCAATATCTATTTCATAACTAGAGTGGGTTCATGGATGGAGAAAAATACATAAGTGTAACCAAAATCATTAAACACATGAGCTTGGTCGAGAAATTCTTCCCTTGCCTGAAAATCAGAGCTTAACCACATCGAGCACAATTGAACAATATCCAAGCTAAGGTGATGACCAGTGAAAGGGGTATGGAGTGATGTGTAGTAAATGAATTTTTCCTCCATCCTCCACTCATTCAATTCCTTAGTACACGCCAACCAACCTTCCATTAATCCGCTTAATTAATCTATGCATCTAACTTAACATCCATCACTTGTCAAATCCGCCACCCATATCACATTTAACCATTTCCAACTATACCATAATGCATATCAACCATGTTTTCATATAACGCAATAAATCATATAGCCACAAACTTTGTTAGCTAGTACTAACAACCATCCTTTTAAATTCATTTTCATATAGTGTATCATAGCATAGCATAGTATAGGATAACCGTTTTTCCATGGGATTTGTTCCATATTTATTCTATCTTTTGTCATGACTAACATGTGTTTTGTGCAGGTGCAACATGTAATTGATCATGGCGTTAATAGCAATGCGATAAAAGTGGATATAATCCATTCACACAATATGGAATTTAGATCTTAGAGAAATTAGAAATTAGACATAATAGGAATTATCCATCACTAGTAAAACCAAGATTTCATCAATCATGTATGAGTTACCGTATGTTACCATGGGTTCACAATTTCACAGTCCTCGGGTTCTCGGGTTGGTGAGGGTTGATAATTTTTTATTTCATATGTTTTTTGAAAGTCTGAATGAACGATTCTCAAAACTTAAAACATTTTACAACTTATTTTTAATACTATTTACCTCTCCTCTCCACTTCACCTACACTTAGAATTGTTCACACTCATTTCTTACTATGTATTACCATGGGTCCGTGGTGATTTCCTCACCTTCTTCTCAATTCATGTAAACGCGCGAACCCACCATATTATTTTAATAATATTTTTCTTATCCTAATTTCTATGAGGAACATCTCCAAGTGACACATGGTAATTAAATGGATGGTGCGACATAGCAACTAATTAATGGAGACACATGGAAACATAAGAAAGTGACACGTGGCATGATTTTATTGGATGACATATGGAAGATTCTTATTGGAAGATTGTTGACCTACCAAGTGATGACATGTGGAAACATTTTTTTGGGTGACTCATCATTTATGACTGGGCATGCAAAATTATTATTATATTCAACGATTTTCCAAGGGTCGAATCCTCCAAGCTCCATAATGTCCACTCTTCTTTATTTCTTGTCAGGTGTATGTTAGACTTAACATTATATAACACTAAGACCATTTTATTCTAATACATGTGGGATAAGAATAATAAATAAAATTTGAAATTCAACAAAGGAGGTCGAAATTAAATCAAGGGTCCACACTTACCAAGCTAACTTAATCGACGGTGGTTGAGTCATGATATTCCAAAGGCTATATCTTGAGCTCCCATATTTCGTTTGCAGAAAAATTTATACTGTTGGAAAGATATTTTGACGTAGAATATGGTGGTATAGGTTTCAAGTGTTGAAAGTTGATACATGTTTATAAAAATTAAAATATCAGTCAGATGCATTTTTTTAATGAGGTTGTGTGACAATTTAACTTCACGAGCTCATATCTTGAGATCCAGGCGACGGTTTTGAGAAACGTTTACATCATTGGAAAGATTAGATGATGAAGAAAACATCATAATTTTTTTAATTATATAAAAATTTGATTTTCACTTCTATAAAATTAAATTGCAGTCGTCCTCTTTTAGTGGAAAATGATTTAATTTAAAAAAAAAAAAGTTTAATTAAAAATTTTATTAAAAAGGAAGGAGAGGGACCCACTTTCAATGTACTTGTATTAATTATGTGAATTAATTCATGAGGAATTAATGAGACATTAATTAAAGGTAATTTTTCAAGAAAAAACTTGTATGGGAATTTCAAGAGAGGAAAAAAACCCTAATTGCTTAGGTAGTTAGAAAATCTCTTCTTAAAAAGAGAAAAGAGTCTTCATCAAGAGGCCCAAAAATTAGTATTGTCAGAGGGGAAGGGAAGAATATCAGAGAAATAATAAGGTACAACCATGGACACACAATCAAGCTTCTAATCAAAAGAAATAAATCTCCATGTTCTTCTACACCACTTCTCATAGTTTTATGCGTGAATCTCAGAGTTGGGCACAAGGATTAGTTGTAGAGTTTTCTTATTATATTCTTATGAAGTATTTTCTTATATGATCATGGAGTATTGTCATCCACATACATGGCTTTCAAATATTCTTGTAATTAAGAACATATTTTCATGAATAAAACTCCACAAAGAATTGCTTTGGGGTTGATCTTGTTTGTATCTTGTAACCTAGATTTCTGAATGAGGTATTTGAGGTTGACCTATCAAATTCTCTTTTGTTCTTCATTACTTTGCTCTGTTAAAATTCTTTGAGATGATCAAATCATTCTCTCCTATGAAGAAGATATGGATGTATTTATATATTATTAAGAATATTGTGTGTGATGTTGATCACAATTTAATTTTGATGTTGAATCCCTCCTTAAATATTTTATGATTAAAATACTCTTGTCGCACATAAAGATCATATTGGGTTATTGATGAACCATATTTCATATAAATACAAGCACTAAGTATTTGGGGTTTGCTTCCTAGTACTCCCCCTAATCCAATATACTCAAAGATATATCATTTATCCAAAGAGAAGAACCACCTATAAAAAAACGAAGGGGGAATAATGTCCTCATGAGGTTGTCGTTTAATTCCTAGTGGATTTAAGCATCAAAAATTTCATAGATAAGGGTGGAAAACAAGTTATCCTAAGGGTATGTCGATATTTTCCCCCTTGATTGTGTTTAATCAATGTATGGAGGCCCTTCTTAGACACGAGGATGTGTCTTGCAAAAAAGAGTGCTTGATCACCATGGATAATCCATCATAGGATCTCCAACATTACCATGCATATATTCAATAATTTCTTGGAAAGCATGAAAAAGTGTTTGAACCATTTCTAGTAGGGAGACCACCTAACAGTAGATTTGAACATGTCATTAAACTAGAAAAGGGGTTGAGCCCCATGATCACCATACCATACAGGGATCTGGAGAATTTCAAGGAAGAAATAGAAGACTCCATCAAGTATTTGTTGGAGATGGGGCACATCAGGCCTATTTCTAGTTCCTTCTATTTTTCTATGGTACTCATGAAGAAGCAGGATGGCACAATGATGACGTGAATCAACTAGAGGGAACTAAACAAGAAGATAATTCCTTTGGAACAAGTTAATGGAGAGTTTCATGGGGAAGAATACTTCTCGAATATTCATCTTCGATCAGGGTATCATTAGATTTGGGTCAAGGAGGAGGACATCCACAAAATGAACTTCATATGTCATTATTGGCACTCAATGTTTCTAGTCATTCCCTTCAGGCTGATTAATGCACCTTCCACCTTCTATTCATGTATGAACCACATATTCAACAAGGAGTTGAGGAAATTATTACTTGTTTTATTTGATGATATTTTTATCTACAATAGGACTTGGGAGGAACACTTGAAGCATGTAGATGAGATTCTTACCATTATGGAGGAGTAGCCACTTTTTAACAAGGAGGAAAAGTGAAATTTTGGGTTGATATAAAGTCTTTATCTCAGGCACGTAATTGGTGTTTAAGGAGTAAAAGTGAATAAAGAGAAGATCTAGACTATTTCATATTGGCCCACCCCCAAATAATTCACAAAGATGTGAGGATTCTTCGGGATATGTAGTTATTACATGCATTGTGTGAAAGGATTTTCACAATTGGTTGTGCCATTAAAAGACCTCACCAAGAAAGGCGTGTTATTAAGGTTAGAGGATGCACAGGTAGCATTTTTTAGAATGAATAAGATGATGAGAACTTTCATAGTTTTATCACTTCCATATTTTACACAACCTTTTTTCCTGGAGTGTGACATATCTGGTGAAGGGATAGGAGCGGTATTGATGGAGAATCAAAACCCGATAGATTTCAAGAGAAGGAATATGAGGGAGATAGAAATTATCCATCCAATATATGAGAAGGATATCTTTGCTATCATGCATGCACTGGGAAAGTTCAAATAGTACCTAGTGGGAGGGCATTTTCTAGTTAGGACTAACCACAACAAGTTGAGAGATTTCTTGGAGCAATGAGACCTAAATGAGAGGCATCAGAAAAGGGTGAGTAAGGTGCAAGCATATAATTTTTACATTGAGTATGTAAAGGGGAAGAATAACATATCCGTTGACTCCCTATCTAGGAGACATGCATCCTTCTCCATGACAAAGATCTCAATAGACGGAAAGTCCATTCTTTTGGTAGAATACTCCAAGAATACCTTCTCATTTGAGTTGATGGAGGGTAGTATCCAATATGAAAGGCACATGGTAGTGGATGACATAATATACTACAAATACATGATCTATCATTTCCTTGAGTCCACACTTAAGGATAATATATTGAGGGAAGTACATGACACACCACTGGTAAGGCACCATGGGTATATCAAGACCTACAAGAAGGTGAGGGAGAGATTCTCCTGGAAGGGTCTCAAGGAGGATGTACTTAGTCATGTGAGGGATTGCATGAATTTCAAATGGAAAAATTCATAGTATAAACATCATGTGGGACTTCTTTAACCATTTTCGATTCCGGTGCAGAAGTGGGATAGCAATTCCATCGACTTCATTACAGGGTTGGAAAAGGTATAGGGTAGGGATTGTATCTACATGGTAGTGGAACAATTGACTAAATATGTGCACTTATTTGGAATTCCTTCACAGTATAATGCGTCTTAGGTAGAATATATATTCTTCATGGAAGTGTTAAGACTACATGGTATTATGAGGAACATAGCCAGTGATCACGATAATACATTTCTTTGCACAATTTTCCAGGAGTTGTTTCAATTATCCTCAACATAGTTGAAACCTAGTACTAGATATCGTCCCTAGAAAAATGGGCATATTGATATAGTAAACAAATGAATTGAGGTGTACCTAAGGAGCTATGTGTTAGGGCAGTAGCAGGCATGGATAAAGTGGTTGTATCTCGAGGAGCATTTCTACTGTAATATACCTAGTATATTGCATTTCTTATTTAATTATATGTTATAGGTTTGTTATTATGTAAATAGACATTATAATCTAAATAATAAGTAAATGATAAGTCGTTACCTTTGGAAATAACATGACTTATCATTCCCCACGTGTATTTATATACACATGTTGTATTTCATATGATGTCAAGTAAACATGTAAATTGGATAGTAAATAAAAGATTATTTATTATGGATATATGTAATTATGTTATGCATTGATGATGTTCTCACAAATTATTCCACCAACTCCACTTGGTTTTGGTATCAGATCCGGTATTGATCCAAATTTTGGCCAACCCCATCATTTTAGAGTTTCTCTGAGAAATCCAGGCCTTTTACCACTTTAAAAAAAAATCATCAAAATTTGCCATTGAAGAAATAATACTTTAGTCTCCAAAAAATTAGAATAAGAAGTTAGTACCTTATATATCAAGAAGAAGAAGAAGAAATATAATAAATAAATAAATGAATTAAAATAAAAAGGGAGAAGAAAACATAAAAGAAAGAAAAATGAAGAACAAAAAAAGGAAATTTAAAAGAAAAAGTTCCAAAGAATAAGGAAGAGTAAATTATGATTAGATTTTAGGTGGTTTACAAGCCCATGGTTTTGGAAAACCATTGTCCCATGGTATTTCCCTACCATATAAAAAAAAAATAGTAACTTCTTACAACTTTTTATATACACTTAGGTTAAAGCCAAAATAAAAAGTCAATGACCTAAGTCTTTTGGAGTAATATTAATTCAACCAAATTCAAAGATATTTTAGCAAAGTGATAATATGACCAATTAACTTGGTTAAAGGATATTTATAAAATAAAAGTAATAAGAGATTATATTAAAAGAAAAATATAACCTTTCATGAATTACAAAGTTATTTTAAATAAAAATTTATAAGGTTTAAAAGATAAAGGGAATTATTAAAGTTGTGCAATACCTTTTATTAAACTGGAAGGAAACCAAAGTAATATTCAAGCTATAAGAGGAATATATATTTATAAAGGAGACATATATTGAATAATCAAAAGAGAAATGATAAATTCAATATATAAATCTAAATTTTGGACTAAATTCTATTTTTGTGAAATAGAGTTTGAGTATATAATTTTTTTTTAAAAACACTATGGTTATTTTCCAATTTGTGGGAAATCATTTATTATATAATAATATCAAGATAATTCACAAAGGAAATCACTAATATTAGAAGGCAAACTAGGAAATTATAAAGACATCAATAACAAACTAATGGGTTGACAAAGAAAAATAATCTTTTATTTACCATCCATTTTACATATTTACTTGACATCATATGAAATACAATACATGTATATAAATACACTTGGGGAATGATAAATCATGTTCTTTCCAAAGGTCATGAATTATCATTGACTTATCATTTACATTATAATGCCTATTTACATAATAACACACCTATAACATATAATTAAATAAGAAATGTAATATACTAGGTATATTACATTCTACATCCTCATCTTTTTCCTCAAGAATTTCTTCATGGTCCTCATTTTTTAATATGGAACTAAATTTGTTGGCTTTATGGTACCTATTCCTGTTTCATTTAAAATTCTACCACATTTGATTTTATGAGAGGAGATTCATAAAATACTACATCTCTATTTATGGTGATTATGTGCGTAGTAGTATCCCACAATTTGTATTCCTTCGCTCCACCACCATAATCAACAAAGATGTAAAAATTTTTATATAGGTTATAACTTATAACTTTTATTATCTGGAATAAGAATGTAGGTCTCATAACCCAAAAATAATTTTTTGAATAATCAAAAGGATGACCAGTCCATACCTCTTCTGGAATCTTACAATTGATTGCAATTGACAGTAACCAGTTCACCACATAGGAGGTTGTAGTCACCTCCCCTACACACAACTCTTGATGTATTTTGGCATTACTGAGAACACTCCTTGCTCTCTCTAGAAGAATCATATTTATGCATTCATCAATGTCATTTTGTTGAGGAGTATAAAAGGTGGTTGTATGCCTTTTGATCCCATCTTCCTTGTAATAATATTCAAATTACTTTGACATGAACTCACCTCCATTATATTTTCTCAAACATTTGATTCACCCGCTAGTTCTCTTTTCAACCAAAGTTCAAAACTACTTAAATACATTAAACACATAATATTTTGTTTTGATTAAAAAGACCCACACTTTTCAAGTGTAATCATCTATAATTGTCACAAAATATGATGACCCTCCAAAATAAACTATAGGGGATGCCCTCGAAACATCCATAAGGATAAAATCTAGGATACCTTTAGTTATGTGATTGCATGTTTTAAAATTCTATCTACATTAGTTCCCATAAACATAATGCTTGCAAAACATGAAATTTATAGATTTTAAGCTGGGAAGTAACATACGATTTACTAGTACCTTGATCCATTTATCCCTCATATGGCCAATTATTTGATGACATAAACGAGTAGATTCATTTTCTTCCTTAGATACTAGTGTTGCTTCAATCGTTTCAATACTTTGTTCAAGCCTATAAATATTCCCAATATTTGTAGCCCATATTATCACCAAAATTTCTCTAAACACTTTCAATGTTCCACCTTGATCAATATGTTTATACCCCATGGAATCCAAAACACCCAGGGAAATCAAATTATTCTTGCGTTCAAAGACATGTATTACCTCTGTCAACATCCTTACAAAACCATCAAACATCTTGATCTTGATTCTCTCAATTCCATCAATATTAAAGGAAACATTACTTCTCATAAATACAATACCGCCATCAAGAGCTTGGTATTTAGAGAAAATTCTTATATGTGGATGCATGTGGCGAGAAGCACTAGATTCTAATAACCATTCTTCTTGATATTTAGAGGTACTACAAACTAGTAAAACTTTATCATTCATACATGAACAAGAATCAGCCAAATTGTTTTCTCTTTGTAGCGGCATTCTCAAATCCATGCCTCTTTTGAAAAGTTTCCTTGGGATAACCTATCATCTCCACATCAAACCCTGTACTTGATTACCTCTCCATTGTTTCAAAAAAATGGCATGGATCATACTCTGTCTGGATGAAATGGATCACACTTAAGGATTTCACACAATCGGGTCCACGTGTTGCTCCCCCTTACCACTATTACTTCTCCTCAACATATCTCAACATATAATTTCATTCCACATTAATTAGTGTAGGGAATCAATATGGAATTAAAAGATTAAAATGACGAAGAATTTTCACCAATAGAAACAACAACAAAGTTCTTCAATTAAGACTTTCTTTTTGATCTCCTCACGGTTCTGAGCATTCTTTCTCCTATGTGGATCATATTTCCTTCTCCTATTCACATTTTCTATTCTCTATAGTGACCAATGAATGCCTTATGGCTCATCCCTCCAAAAATTATTCAATGGATAACAATGTTCTGATACCACTTGTTGGCGAGAAGAGAACATAGAATGCAACATGAAGTTAAAAAAAAAAAATTGTTGAACAAAAATTTAAAAAAAACAAACATAATGTATGTGGAAAAACCATGACAATTTGTTAAGGAAACTTTCATAGGGAAGGGAATCGATTAATTTTATTGTTAATATAGGGAGATTACAAATTCTGAGGAGAAGGATTACAATCCATTGTACTAATATGCCTATATGGTCTACAAATTTATAATCACAACCTTCAAAGTTACAAGAAACTAATTGTTAGAAAAACAGGATCGCAGAGAAATAAGATAAAATAAATGTGGATATAAAACAAATAAGATACACAATACAATAGAGACACATGTATACATGTTTAACCTAGTGTGGGCTACGTCCACCAAATAAATTTCCAGGTCCTTCCTTTTTATTATCCAGCAAAATGAAGGGATACAACCTATAATAAACTCGTTGTAACATCGTCTTCCTTCTCTCACGGTCTCCTCTCTCGGAATACAATATTCACAATCATACACAATCGCAATACAATTGCATCATAAAGAGGGTTTCCTTCTAGGGAAAAAAACCCTAACATAACTTACACCGTTAGATCTACGACCTTATAATGAACGGTCCAGATTGACTATGAAATTACAATATACATTTAAAAGACAATTTTTCCTTTGGGGGCTTCGCCCTCCAACCCCCATCGAGGGACATTGCCCCTGGACCCCACAGGGAGATAAATCCCCCCTTTCAACCCCCTCGTATGGAGGGTTGTACGATCATCATGGGGTATAAACACATCTTAAAAAAAATAGCTCTAAATCAAGAAAATAATCAGGCTCCACAACCAACAATCTCCCACTTGGAGACTGATCAAAACAACCCCATTGTTGTTTTACCACTGAACTATAATCTACCTTGGACCTGGAAAATTTCTCATCTTCAACGTCATGCTTGAAGGCCAACTGAAACTGAGAATGAACTCAATTTCTCCCTGGTTAGTCCCTTTGTTAACATGTCTGCAATATTTTGGCTAGTATGTATATTTTCTAACTTCAAATGCCCATCTTCCAAGAAATATTGTATCAAATGATACCATAGATATATATTCTTAGTATTTGAATGGAAGGTTGTGTTCGTTGCAAGATGAATGACACTCTCACTGTCATAGTACAACCCGTTATTTTCCTTCTTCTTCCCCAATTCCTCCATAAAATTATGTAACCAAATCATTTCTTTAGTAGCCTTTGTAGCATCTACATACTTTGCTTGTGTTGTTGAAAGTCCAATAACCTTTTGTAGTTTTGAAATCCAACTTGCTACTATTTCACCTACAATAAAAACATACCCTGTGGTGCTACTCCTCCTATCTTTATCTCCTGCCATATCTGAATCAACATATCCCTGTAGAACAGTGTCTGAAACTCCAAAACTTAATGTGTGAGTATAAGTACCTCTCAAATACCTAAGAATCCACTTTAATGCCTCCCAATCTTCTTTACCTAAATTTTTCATATACCTGCTCACAACTCCCACTTCTTGTGCAATATTCGGTATTGTGAAAACCATCACATACATCAACTTGCATACTATTGATGAATAAGGGACCCTGGACATGTATTATATCTCCTCCTGTGTCTTGGGACACATTTCCTTAGTTAATTTGAAATGGTCGGCCAAAAGTGTACTAATTGGTTTTGCATTCTACATTATTAACCTCTCGAACACCTTCTTTATGTAGTCACCCTCAGACAATTTCAATTTGTGATTTTTCCTATTTCTTGTTATTCTCATACAAAGGATTTTTTTGTACCACCCAAATCCTTCGTCAGAAATGAATTAGTTAATTTCTTCTTGAGCACATTTATATCCTGCATATTAGACTCTGCAACAACCTTGTCATCTACATACAATATCAAGATAAAACAACTTCCATTTTCTAGACTTTTAAAATAAACACAGTGATCAGAATGACATCTACTATAACCTTGTTCTATCATAAGCATGTCAAACTTCAAATACCACTACCTTGGAGATTTATTTAGGCTATAAAATCTCATTTTCAACCTACATACCATATTTTTCTTCCCTTTGACCTCATACCCCTGTCGTTGTGGCATATAAATCTCTTCATCCAAATCCCCAAGGAGAAAAGTTGTTTTACATCTAACTGTTCAAGATGAAAATATTCTACTGCCACCAGACTTAAAATAGTCCTAATTGAAGTCATTTTAACAATAGGAGAAAATATTTAGGGGCTAAATTTCGTTCATGGGCTAATTTTCCATGGTTTTTCCAAAAATGAGATTCGTTATTTTAAAAATAATTTGCCCAAATTCTATACGATAAAATTATTTTACCTTAAAAATCACCAAAAATTTATAAAAACTATATAAAATACTTAGAAATTTGAATATTTTTACAAAAATGTCGCAAAACATTTATAGTTGACATATGGAGGATTAGTAATATTCGCCAAGTTTTCTACATTTTAAAATAAATTTCCATCCGTAAAATCATCCCTGAGCCTTGTAACGTTTTTTTCCTCCATCTTCTTCCTTCAACCTGTAAACCGATTTGTTCTACAATGTTATTTTTCCTGCAGGCAATTGAACCAAGTCCCAAGTCTGGTTATTTACCAATGAATTGATTTCCTTTTTCATGCTTTTCTCCCACTTCTTTTTAGTGTCTATTGCATTGCCTCTTCATAACTTTCGAGTTCACCAGAATCTATCAACAATAAATAATACAATGAAGAACAATATTGTTTAGGGGGTCTACTTAACTTGGTAGATATTTTAACAATACTTGCAGGAGTTTGATATACATGTTTCTCTTATTGTTGTACGTTTTGATTTTCTAGTACCTTTGGAATTTATTTTTCAGTGATTTCATCAAGTACTTTTTATTATGGTTTTTCTTTTTCATGTTTCTTTCTCTGCAATTGATATTTGTATATGAACTTCTCATTTAATATGGCATCCATACTCCTAATGATTTTTTGGTTTTCCTAATCCCATAAACGATAACCAAAATCATTAACATTGTATCCAATAAAGGTACACTTCTTGGATTTTTCTTCAAGATTTGTTCTATTTTCTTTATCAATATGGACAAATGCTTCAAAGTCTTAAGAAATGAATAGTTTAACCTTTTACTTGTCCATGCCTCCTCCAAAATGCGACCATCCAAAGAACTTGAATTTCCTTTGTTTATCAAGTAAGAAAAATTATCGACAACAACTTCCCAAAAATGTAATGGAAACCATGCATGCAATCACATACTCCTTAGATGTTCCATGATTGTCCTGTTCATCCTTTCTGACACACCTTTTTCTTGTGGTGTTCCTGGAAATGTCTTCTCTCTACAAATCCCATGGTATGAACAATGATCATAAAATGCCTTGTTGTAGTATTCACCTCCATTATCTGATCTGAGACACTTCAACCTTTTTCATGTCTCATTCTCAACCAAATATTTTCATTTCTTATAAGTATCATAAACATCATATTTTTTTCGAATGAAATAAACTCGTGTTTTTCTAGTTGCATCATCAATAAAAGTAACATAATAATGAGAGCCACCAAGAGATGATACATGAGATGGTCCCCATACATATGTATGCACAAGCTCTAAATTTTCATTCTTATTTTCCTTTCCAACTTTGAGAAATCTGAATCTCTTATGTTTTCCATAAACACCGTGCTCAAAAAAATCCAAATCAATTCTTTTAATATGTGGAAATAAATTTATTTTGTGAAGTATTTTCATCCCCTTCTCACTCATGTGTCTGGGCCTACTATTCCATAGTGTTGTATCCACTCTTGTAGAAGCTAAAGAGATAGAATAATCAGTATTACTTGTACATAAATAAAATGTACCTACCTTCTCTCATTTTTCTATCACCAATGATCTTTTGGTGACCTTCCACGCTTATATGTAAATATAGATATACAACCTTCATTTTCCAACTGCCCTGTTGAAATTATGTTTTTTCTTAGATCCGGTACATGTCTTACTTTTTTCAATAACCATTGGTTTCCATTCTTTTGTTTTATCTGTACCTTACCCATTCCAACAATTTTGCATGGTGCATCATTGCCCAAATGAACATGTCCAAAATCACCTTAAACATAATCTAGAAAATGTTTCCTATGGGGTGTGGCATGAAATGAAGCCCCTGAATCTACTACCCAAGACTCAAAAATATTATCTACAGAAAGAATCAAAGCATCTTGTAAAACATCACACGTTACATTCGCTTCTTGATTTTTCTCTTGTTTTCCATCTCTTTGTTTCTTTGGAGCTTTGAAGTCATTCTTCAGATGTCCTTTCTTCCCACAAGTCCAACACGCTTTATTTCCCAGTCTAGATTTGGATCTCCACTTCCTAGAATTCCCACGGTTCCCTGAGCGCTTTCCTCTATCCTTCTACCTTCCTCGATTCTCCATGTTTAACGCATTACTTGATGTCTCACATGTTTTTTTCTGTCGCATTTCATCACTAAGGATAACACCAACAACATCATCAAATTTTAAAGTCTTTGAACCAAATATAGAGTTACTTACAAGCATGACCAAGCCATTCCATATTTATGGCAATGAGCACAAGATTAGAAAATCCCTAACCTCATCATCAAAGTCCACTTTTACAAAACTTAGCTCATTAGTAACCATATTAAATTCATTTAAATGATCTGCAAGAGACCCACCTTCTAACATTTTTATATTAAACAATATCTTCATTAGAAATACCTTATTGGATGTCGGGGGTTTTTCGTATAGTTTATCCAATGCGTCCATTAGCTCCTTCTTTGTCTTTCATTTTGAAATATTTAAATCCATTGATGCTACCAGGCTCAGGCGTATCATTCCTAGTGCCTTTGTATCAAGAACCTCCCATTATTTATATTTCATGGCCATCAACTTCTTTATTGTTCCGCCCAATGGTAGGAATAGATCCTTGTGATATAAATAATCTTACATCTGCATCTTCCATTACTGGTGTTTTTGGCCGTAAAATTTCTTGACCCTCAAATTTTCATATTCCTCCATTCCTCCCACTCGAACATAGGAACCGTCTTTTCCTACAAGTTACCTTTCTCTCTAATACTACTTGTTAGAAAAATAGGATCTCAAAGAAATAAAATAAAACAAATGTGGAAATAAAACACATAAGATACACAATACAATAGAGACAAAAATATACATGGTTCACCCAGTGTGGGCTATGTCCACCAGAAAAATTTCCAGGTCCTTCCTTTTTATTATCCAACAAAATGAAGGGATACAACCTACAACACACTTGTTGTAACTTCCTCTTGTTTCTCTGAAAGTCTCCTCTCTCAGAATAAAATATTCACAATCATACACAACCGCAATACAATTCCTTCATAAAAGAGGGTTTCCTTCTAGGAAAGAAAACTATAACACAACTTCTACCATCATATCGGTGACCTTATAATGAACGGTCCAAATTGACTATGGAATTACAATATACATTTACAAGGCAATTTTTCTTTCAGGGGATTTTCCCCTGAACCCCTACAGGGGGGAAATCCCCCCCTACAACCCCCCTCCATGGAGGGATGTACAATCTTCATGGGGTATAAAAATGGCTGAAAATAAAGACCTTTGAATCAGGAATATAATCAGGCTCCACAACCAACACTAATGTAGCAATTGTTCTTTCCAATTTAAGCCAATTTGTTTCAACAAATTTAACAACCTTACTAATTTCTAGAACTTCCATAACAATGTGCCAAAGAGACAATAAGAAATCATCTTATCCACAAATCCAATATAATTGATTGTAATGTTCAATAAATTTCTTAGTATCAAGTTTGATAAGTCTAAGGTTTGGTTCTAATTTGTTAATTTTTTTTAATGATGCGTTAACTTTTTCAAATTCTCTAAATCTTGAGAAAAGGATAAACAATAGTAATAATATTTATTTTTTATACTTAAAGAAACATATGATTCAATACAAAGTTAGTGGAATATTTATTCGTTGTCCTTTAAAAGGTAGGTAGTAGGAATATTTATTGATTGTCCTTCAAAAGGTAGGTAGTAGGAATATTTATCTATTGTCCTTACATAAATGACAAAGTGATATAGAACTGCCTAACTGTTAACCAACAAGTTTATTAATAACCCTATTTCCATATCTTTATCACCCCTCTCCTTGTCTCCACACTATGGTAATCCATCTCAGGATATCAAAGAGACTCCTTGCACCAAATGTTAGAAAAAATGTATCACACCCCTGCTTTAAGTCTTCATACAATTAGTGTATAGCCAAAGCATAAATTATTAAGGCTCAACAAGATTGGTTTTCCTAATTTTTCAAATGTTCTTCCCCAATTTGGTGATAATAATCCACAAGTATGTCCTTAATAGTAGAGGATTTGACAACCTTATCTCACTTGGCTATTATAGTCTCCCAATTCTTTCATTAAGAGTAGCATCTCATCTCTAATTAACTTTCACATAATTAATTATCTAGCTTAGAGGTACTTCATTTTCTCATCTCATATCCATTTTCCTATCACTAAACTTCTTTTTCTTACAATTAATCATAGTTTAGAGATACTTAAAATCCATTATTCTTTGAATCCTTTCCTATTAAATGTTTTGTTTATTGCATATTTTCCATTTACAAAGAATTAAAATTTGAAATCACTAAACTTCTCTTCATTCTATTTCTCTTACTTCTAATACAAAATAAATCATAATATTCTTACATATAATGAACTAGATAGTGATGATAATATTTTTTATGTTATATGAAAAGAGATAAACATAAGAATATTAACAATATATTTTAAGCATTTCAAATTAATACTTGCTAATACAAAATAAATCATAATATTCTTACATATAATGAACTAGAAAGTGCTCGTAATATTATTTTTTTTGTAAGTTAGAGTGTAGTATTATATTGATTCCTTTCATAAAATTACAGTTGTTTGTGGTGCTATGAGCCACGTGGTCGCAGTGCCCAGAAGGGAAACCACTACGCCAGATGTCCAAAAACTAGTAAGGCCAAATGTCCAATAAATCGCATGGCTCTGGTACCCAGTTGAGAAACCACCATCGCCATGGTCATGCCACTGAAAGGTAACTAGGCTACTAGGCCACACAGGACTGAGGTGCATAGGTAAAGTGTAGAAAAAACTCAAAAAACATGGCAAGACCCTAACAACCTAGACCAAGACGCAATCCTGTGAAAACTTGCTTCGTCGGAGCTTTGCCTTTTCCACGTTCTGCCATGGCTTGTTGAAGATCTTGCATGAGCATCATCAGGGTATCCACTCTTCTCCAACAGTCGACTTCCTTCTGTTGTGCGTCAAGCACTGCCGCTTTGATCTCTTCCAAATCTTTTTTCATCAATTTGATAATCTCCAGGTCTTTTTTCATCAATTTGATATCTTCCAGGAGTTTTGTTCTTTCCGCGCACAAAGCACAGGGGAGGTTAGGGTGGGTGTGGAGAGGGGAGGAGGAGGAGGATCTCAAGGGGGAGGTGGGATGGGGGGTGGTGAAAGGGGGGCGAGGGGGGAGGACGGGTAAAAGGGACACAGAGGGGGAGACGAAGGAGGAGGTGCATAGCCGAGGAAGTTCCCATACAGATCGAACCACTCTACCCTACAGCCGTAGGGGTTCGAGAGTGGGGAGAGGTCGCAGAGAGGTTGACCACCAGTTGTTTGGTCGCAGGGTATCTATTTTGGGGTGGCCACGAGGAGGGGTGCCAAAGGAGGAGCCTCGTCGTGGGGTGGAACTGCAGGAACAGATTCAGAGGTTGGGTTAGCCAGGAGAGCCTCCAGGGGAGGGTATGCTAGGATAACTTCTGGGATCTTTGTAAAGGGAGTGACTGGTTCATCATGAGCCTCTGTTGCAGGCATAATTCTTCCATGAGCCAAGTACCAGGCTGCCCCCCACTTTGGCTTGCCACAAGGTCATGGCATGGTGTCGAGAAACCATAGAAAACCAACTGGAATCCTCGTGAGGTCGCACCAGAGCTTGAAGGCTGGGCAGAGGGGCTCGAGAGATCTAGAGAATTGTTGCTTGGAATTGCAAACAATGGAATGAAGTGCTAGAGTCCCCATCGTGTCCAGAAGAAGCGAGGGCCAGGGTGTAAGATGAAGTGATGGGGAGGAGCATATGCACGACTTTGTGAGGACGCATGAGTTGCAGAGCTCCCACCGTGAGTGAACGTCGAAATGAAAATGCGAGGGGGAGGGTGGCGGCAGGTGTTGTAAATACCGGAAGTGACTGGGGTAAGGACGTGGTGAAGAACGTATGCCAGGTGGCCTATGAAGTGGCTAAGTGGCAGCAAGCGTAGTTGGAGCTGTCATGTCAATCGAGCACCCCATCCGGGGGGAAAGTGCTCGTAATATTGATAATATATGAAAATAGATAAACATAAGAGTATTAGCAATATATTTTAAGCATTTCAAATTAATACTTCCTTTATTGAATGTTCGTTCTGTCTCTTATTATTAAGTATATGAGCATATGGTTTTGAAGGAAAGTTCATTAGCAGTGGTTTATATAAAAATTAATAAATATAAACTCTAAAATATTTTAAAGTTGTTGAATATGATTCTTGGTCTTTTAGAGGCATTAAAAATAATTTAAATTGGCTTTCTAATTTCTACAAACACCTCTTCAGTTTTTAAATTCATTCAAACCTTTTGAAATTGGGTCCCTAATTCCTAGAAACACCTTTCCATTTTATAAAAACAATTTTCAATTTTTTGTGTACATAAATGTATAGTGAGAACTGACCTTATGGTTTCTCTTGACCTTATGATTTTTCTTGTTGTGACACCTTTCCATTTTATAAAAGTCATTTTCTTTTATTCATGAAATATCTGTATTCAAATTTGTATATTCAATTCAAGCAAAGTGAAGATGGTGGTCATATGTTTCTATGAACTTGTGTTATGCTTATATGGAAAAACATGTAGGTTCAAACGAGAAGATATAATGCAAACATCTATTGGTGTTATTTCATCTATTTACTCGATCTGTTCATCTGGCATGATACAATTTCCATGAGCTTGCACTATTCTTTTACAATTTTAGTTCTTGATTGCAAAATTGTATTACCAGTTGGTATAAGTAACTATTCAATGCTCTACTAAGTGTTTATGAAAGGAGTAGTTTAATAAGTGGATCCACTTACTCTCTTTTCAGTAGATATTATCTCTTAAATTTTGTATTAATTTTGTCTAAAGTGATGATTCTAGTTGATTGATGAGAGCTTCAATTTAGGGATTTCGAACTATTTTAGACCATCAAGATTGTTTGAATTTATAAGAAATGAGAAGATCACAACAAAATTTTATCTTGTAAGGGAAAAATAAACTTGTTGAAAAAGTTGAGTATATCCACTTATTAATTCACACTATTTAGTATTTCTATCAAATTCCAAATCAACAATGCACAAATTGCATGCACAAAATTCGATTGGAATCTACTAGACAAGCACAAGATGAATTTTA
>ML822366.1:37849-58287 GCA_009831015.1 Picea engelmannii
TTGTTGTTATCGAGGTAAGGCATCGCAATTGTTATTTCATTGTGGATTTGCATTGAGTTTCCTATTTCTCCTAGTCTTTCTCCCTTATGGTGTTGGGATATTGTTATTGTATGTATCTCTCCAATGTTGAATGCTGGCCTATTACAGTTTTGTGGCCCGACACCATCGACCTAGCCTCTCTTCGGCCCACTCTCCAACCCCATCCCCTTCATCAGCTTGGTTAGCCAGGTTGGCCCTCCCAGTCTGACCAAAATTGGATTCATGAACCCTTTTTCAATACTTCGAGCCCTCGGGAACCCCTGTGCAATTCAAAATAAAACGCCTCAAGCATTGACCCTGTGACATAATTGGGTGGTTGTATGATTGAGGAAGAGATTCCTCTAGAATGGTTGGAGGAAACCACTATGCCGATTGCACCAAATGTTAGCGAGCCTCCAAACGTCAATCATGTGACAAAATTGGGTGGTTGCCTAGTTGAGGAAGAGATTCCTCCAGAATGGTTGGAGGAGAAAACCCCAATGTACACTGCACCACATGTTAACAAGCCTCAAAACATTGTAGCCCATGCTCCAAAGCTACCTGATACACTCAGGTTCTCAAAATATCATCTACAACTAATCTTCCAAATGTGTCGCGATATGCCCGACCAACTCTATCCATAGGACACCCTTAGTCGATGATCAGATGGCATGGCGCGGAAGATTCAGTGGAATGTTGATCCTATCATTTATCATTCCTGTAATGATTCTTGTCCTTTACTTACATTACTATTTGTTCTATCATTTAGGGTTTATCTTCCTATTTTTGTTGTTTTATAATGGTGGAAAGTTCATTGTTTAATTAGTTTCATTGATGGCGGGTTTGTGATCTAAAGCTAATTTAATTTCATATTATCATTTATTGATGGCGGGTTTGGATAAAACTCTTCAGTAGCACCGTGAGTGTCATATCCTTAAAACTCTCTTCAGTAACACCATTGAAATGATAAATGACGTCTAAACTCGGTTTAGTTTATATGATCGTTGCTCTATGTGATGTTAAACTTGTTAAGTGAACATGAATCAGATTTACTTATTTTATGGCCAAAAAGGCAACGGGATGGATTTCCATACAGTGATTTTGCTGAGAAAAGCCCTATTTACTTGCCACTGCCATTTTATTATGCTTTAAACTAGATCAAGAGAATTCAAACTTATGATAGTTTTGATCTGAATTCTTCATATCCTTCTTCATTCCAGGTCATTCTAATTCAATTCAATATGATCGTTTGGATCTGAATTCTGAATCCCTTTTCATTATTGTTTTGTTCATGTTGTCTTCAATAAAGCTTTCTTCTGAACCTCGACTCTTTTCCGGTAGTGCTCTATCCTAATCATCAAAGCTTTCTACTGAACCTGGACTCTTTTTCGGTGGTGCTCTATCCTAATCATTAAACCACAATCAGAGGTTTGGCACTAAATATTTACTTTCTTGGATTGGCATCCACTTCAATATTTATTTTTGTTGGAATTTGAATATATATTTTTAATGCTTAAATTATATTTAAATAATTATTTTAATTTTTAATTAAAATTTGATATTTTTTTATAATGTGATATTTTTCAAATATACATACACCTCTTCTCTAATTTAAATTTAAATTACATTTCTCTTCATTTAATTCTTTGTAATCTAAATTCTTTGTAATGTAATTTCATATGAAATTTTTTGAAATGTAATTTCATATGATTGTTATTTCCAAACAATCACTATGTTGATTCCTTTCATAATGATATCCCTCAATAAAGCCCTACCATCTTATTGCTTGTAGTAGGGTTCTCGTGTTCTCAACATTCATTGGCATTTTCATCATTGTTCTCCATATATATAACTCTTCGTTTGATATGATGGACTTTAGACACTCAACACCGCGGATTCAATTACCATAAAACCAGAAATCTGCTTTAATACAGGAGAAATCCCTTCGGCTCAGTGTAAACCGACTTTTCATACAAATGGAGAAATTTTAACCAAACTGGGAATCAAGATTTCAATGATCAATTCATAAAATTCTCAAATTTTAAACACATACCAAATTCAATGATTAATTTGGCTCGTTGGAGGAATAGTTTGTTTAACCAAAATGTCCATACCTTTGTTATTTAACAGATGAGAGGACATTTTAATTTTTTTTTCTTTCTTTTGATTTTAATTTAATTAGATATTTTTCTTTAATTCTAAATTTATTAAGATATTTTTCATTTTTTTTTTAATTTTAATTTAATTATGATATTTTTTTCTTTAATTTTGATTTGTTCATTTAATTTTAATTTTTCTTTCTTTAGGATATTTTTGGTTTAATTTTAATTTTTCCTTCTTTAAGATTTTAGTGATTCTTTTATTTTTATGATTTAAGTTTTTTTTAAATGTGTTTGGATTTTTTTTAATAATTTTTAAATTATTTTAATGATTTTTTCTATTTTCTTTTTAAGATTTGCTTTTTATTTTTATTTATTTTTATTTATTATATTTTTTTAATTATTTTAATGATCTTTTCCTTCTTATTTATGGTTCTTTGAGTTTAATTTTGCATTTATTAATTTTGAAGTTTTTTTTTTATAATATATATATATATATATATATATATTAAATTGTTATAAATTTTCCCCAATTTTCAATAATTTTAATTTTTTATTTATTTATTATACATTTTTACATATTTTTATTTATTTTTTTTATTTATGATTTTTTTTTGGGTAAAAAAATATTTCCCATTCAAGAAAGGTTTTTTTTTAGGATTCTATTCTTTTATAATTTAGATTTATTTTTATATTTTGTTAACCTTTTCTTTCTAACTTATTATAAAACTTACATAATTAAATGTTAAATAGATATTTAAAAAAAAAAAGCTTTTAGAAAATCAGAAAACATACTCTTTTTACATTTCAATTTAATTTTATGCTATTTATTACAATTTTTAATTATTTTTTAATTCCTTTTTTTATTTCAACAATCTTTTAATGTTTTTTTGTCAATTCCAATTAATTTAATTTTAAAACATTTTTTTTCTATTAAATTTAATATTATTAAAATTACTATTATTTTTTAAATATTACTATTTATATTATTTATTTATTTTATTCTCTTATTAATATTTCAATTTTATTTTATTAAAATTACTATTTTTTTTAATTTTATTATTTATATTAATTATTTATTTTATTCTCTTATTAATATTTCAATTTAATTTTATTAAAATTATTATTATTATTATTATTTTTAAAATTGTATTATTTATATTTTTTCTAACCTCATTTTGTGATTTATTCATGTAATTTCAATTTTATTTTTTTTTATCAATTAAGATTTTTTATTATCTATATTTCCTTCTCCATTAAATGGAATGTTCATCTTATCATTTATTATTACCGTAATGATTCCTATCATTAGGATTTCTCTTACCTTTTTTGGTTATATAATGGTAGAAACTTTATTGTTTAATTAATTTTTATAGATGTGGAGTCTTATTCATGTAAAGGTAATTTAATTTCATATTATTCTTTTAATTTAATTCATTTTATTAGTATGGTTTATGGCCAAAAGGTAACGGGATGGATTTCCATATAATGATTAGGGTGAGTAAAATCCTATTTCCTTGCCACTGCCATTTTACTATGCTTTAAATTAGATGATCAAGAGCGTTCAAACTTATAATAGTTTATATTCATTTGTATTGCCTCTTTTATCGTTGTGGTGATCATGGATCATCATGAGTTGCTATTTTTTTTTAATAGTATCCTTTGGGTTACGATCATTGTTAATAAAACTCATAGTAGAGTAAATTAGCACAGCCGCAAAGTGGCTGGCGGCTGGTTAACATCGAAAGGTACATAGCGTTGGTGAACGTCGAAACGTGGCTGACAGTTGGTGGACAATTATTTAGATGCCACTGTTTAATCCTATTTATTCATTTAAACGTGGTAATTATATATCCTTACAGTAATTTTTTAATGTGATTAGGTAAATGTTAAAAAGTAAACATGTTAACGGATGCCTTGATAAATGCAAGAAAGTTATGAACAATAAATCTGACCCATTGATTTTGGAGGACGACTAAGTATATGCCAGCATCTTCAATGCATAGCCATCAGATTAGGATTTAAGGTAAAATAAGATTAAAAGATCATTAATTGTGCCCATTGTCAATAGGTGTACGCCTTTCGGCGTAATTATACAACCTCGTTGTAAATTATGTATATCGTTTATTCCAGTCGTCGTGATACTACACCGAAGAGTAACACATCTGTCATTATTCCATGAGGGATTTTTTTTAGTGTCGTTATTGGTCTTCAAGGGACTATAGATTATGAAAAGGGCGATGGAGCTGAGAAGGAGATTCAGAGGCGAACCAGGAACTTCCTTCCCGGATTCCACCTGAAGTTTTTTTCGGGAGCCAGAAGCTTTTTTTGAGGGATTCTTTTGGGAACTGAACTCCGTCCTCTGTTTAGATTATTGATAGAGTTTTTTAGTCTGTGAACTTTTTGCTCTCAGCTCTTATCTGTACTTGGTTTTAGTGTTTTGTTCCTGCTTCTTTGTGTCCCTTTTCCTCTCTTTGTGCCTTCCTATCCTCTTGTGTCCCGGCTTTGTTTTCTTTTCCATCTATTGATGCATAGGGATCGGTGGTAAACCTTCATGTCGTCTTCCTCTCTGAACATCTCTTCGTGCCTCTGAGCTACCCGTCAGCACTATTATTGGTGGTTGCTGGTGGGCCTGGATGGATAATAGCTCTTTGCCTGAAATGGATATTCATTTAAATAATCTTATGCATCCATTCGATGAGGTTATCTAGAGACAAGTGGGGTTGTTCGAAAAAGTTGACTCTCTCGAGAACAAGCAGACCGACGTTCCCTTCACTTCAAACAAATCTTCCTTTCCCGACGAGTTACTCGCTAGACTGTCTTCTCCTCCACTGACTGCAGCAAGAGCTCCAGCGACAGTCCCTTCCTTTTTTGATGGACCCTACCTTTTAACTCATCCTTCTTTCCAAACTGGCCGCACAATTTACCCTTCTTTTCCGGGTGTTCAAAAGGTCCCTTCTACCTCGGGTCAGTCTGCCCCCTATGGCCGAAAGGAGTGGAAATCAAATAGAAGGGCGAAGCGTTTGGTGCTGGGAGATGGAGTGGGCTTAGAAGATTTGTGCAAAATGTCTCTCTGCGTTATTATGGGTCGAATCTCCTATAAAATGTTAAGCATTCACCCTCTTGAGGATTGGATAAAACTTCATTGGTCTCCTCGATTAGCCTACTCCCCTGAGGTCCTCTATCTCAAGAAAGGATGGCTTGGTTTTATCTGCAAGTCACCTGAGGATGCCTATTTGTTATTAAATACTCTGTGGGTCATCGATGGAAGCAGCCTCATGATCAAGTGCTGGAGAATGGCCTTCAACCCCGACACTGACTATTTTCATCACAGGCACCTTTGGGTCCTACTTCCGGGCCTTCCTTTGTTCCTCTGKAATGAAGGAGCTCTTYGAGCTATAGGAGATTCTTTGGGCAAATTCATTGTTATTGATCCTCAGTCACTCATCGGTCCTTTGAGGAAAATGGGCAGAGTTCTGGTCGAGATGGACATTTTTGTTGGTTTACCGGAGACCCTTGAAATCGAATGGAGAGGACGAAAACTAGCTCAGACACTGGACTATCTCGGGCTCCCCTTCCACTGTAACCATTGTCGAAAAACAGGCCATCTCCGTCATTCTTGCCCTGGTAAGGATTTGATTGAACCCTCTGATGATTCTGACTTGCTCGTAAATCATCCTGACTATATGGACGAAGAGCCTTCCCTAAATTTTATGGAAGTTTCCTTTGAACCTACCCCCACTCCCCTTCTTGGGCAATCTGATTCTATATCGGAAAAGATCAAACAACACTGCCCTCTCCTTTTTAAATCCCTTTCCGCTATAGAGAAGGAAGCTATAAACAATTCCATTTGGCTATCTTCATCCACCTATGCAAAGGATTCCCTTCCTGAAACTAAGTTTTTCCCCCTTGATCCCCGCTCTATTGCTCCCTTGCCCCCTCCTCCTCTCAACCCCCCTATGGCTGGCTCACTCCCCTCTATTGTAGATTCATCGTCAAACCCTGCTCCCTCCTCCCTTCCGATCCACCCTCCTCCTTCCTCTCCGATTAGGCATTTGAGTCTCCCCTTAACCTCTCTAGATTCAGAAGGCTCCCCCCCGGTTCTGCCAGGATATAGGGAGGCTAAGGAGGATGAAGCTAGCCTCTTTGCTATTCTGAACTCTTCTTCTTCTTGGCCTTTTCTTCTTGATAACTCCTCCATGTTACCTATCTATCGTGGTAAGGAACTCATCGATCCCTCTTCGGAGGATGGCACCTCTTCCTCCCACCATACAGGCAAAGGAAGTAAAACTTTCACTTAGTCTAGAGGTTTTGGAACTGAACTCTCCCCCTTACAGACACGAAGTTCTAGAAAGAAACAGGAGAGTTAAAATTCTCAACCAAAGGCTACTGTCATTCCCTCCCTGGCTGGAAAGGCCCTTAGAGCATTGAAGGCCTTAGCACGATCCAAGTGATGTTAGTACTCTCTCTGAATATTCGAGGGATTGGAGGCACCCTCAAAGATGCTTCTTTCTGTAGATTGCTAGATCGTTCGAATCCTGCTCTTATTTTTCTTCAAGAAACCCTCTCGGTTGAAAAAAAGTCTAGGGACTTCATGCATCGTTTTTGCTCCTCATGGGTCTCTATGGTTGTTAATTCCATTGGAAATTTTGGTGGCCTTCTGGTTGCTTGGGACCCCTATTTGCTCGATTTGACTCCCTTCCTGATGATTGGAGGAATTTTGTTGGCAGGTCACTGTTTATCTACCAATCGGGAGTTGGCTTTTCTCAACAATTATGGGCCATGTGTTGACCGTAAGTAGTTCTGGACCTCCTTAGCTAACAGTGGTATCCTCTCCACTCTGAATCTTATTCTAGGCGGTGATCTGAACATTATTCTTTCTAAGGATGAACACTCAGGAGGTTCCTTCCTGTCTGGTCCTAACAAAGAATTTTACAGAGATCTATTTGCATCAAAGAACTTGATCGATGTCTTGCCAACAAGTTTTGTCCCCACTTGGTGAAACGGGCGTTCTGGCTCTAAAGCGATTTCTAGACGTTTGGATAGATTTTTAGTTTCTAAAGGCTTATTGACTTTGGTAGGATTATCAAAATCTTGGGTGGAACTCCCTTTTGTATCCGACCACGCCCCAATTCTTTTTCAATTGAAAGTCCCTCCTCTATACAAAGCTTTTCCATTCAAGTTCAATATTCATTGGCTGTCAGATTCCGATTACTCTTTTTTAGTTCATAGTGTCTGGAAGGATCCATCTTTTCTACATGAAGAAAGTCCAAAACTGCGTATTGTGTGGAAATTAAAGGTACTCAAATCCCAAACAAAATCTTGGTATAAAGCTAAAAAGGAAAAAGAGACTTACTTGCTAAATAATCTGGAGTTCGAGATCAACCAGCTCATTAAAACTCAGCCATTGTTGCCTTATCAGTGGAGGATAACAAGTCCCTTAAAGCGCTGGAAAGCAGCAGAAACGATCTTCTCTGTGAGGAGGAAAATAGCTAGAGATTACGTAGCAGAGCAACTTGGTTAAGAAGTGGAGATTCAAACACAAAAATTTTCCACAAGGTGGCTAGTTTCAATAGGAACAAAAAGTATATTTGGTCAATCTCAAGCGAATGCGGTGGCATCCTTTGTGGTCAGGAAGCGATCTAAGAGGAAGCAGTCTCTCATTTTGAACAGTTCTACAAAGCCAACAATAGACCCAACTTAAATGAGATAATCAATACTGCTAGCATCTACCCAAAAATGGTTACTGAGGAGGAAGTTGTTGACCTCTATAAACCTGTCACTCTGCTGGAACTGAAAGGGATTCTGGACCAATTCAAAAAAGACAGAAGCCCAGGCCCTGATGAATGGACGTCTGAGTTCTTCGTATTCTTATTTGATCTTGTAGGAGATGATCTACTTCAGATGGTGGAGGATTCGTGTATAAAAGGCAATATCTTTGGAAGCTTAAATTCTACCTTCCTGGCATTGATCCCAAAGGAAAATAACTCGGTTTCTTTCAACGACTACCACCCGATCTCCCTTTGCAACCTTATTTATAAGGTAATTTCAAAAGTCCTCTCTAATATAATTAAACTGATATTAGAAAGATGTCTAACTGCTGAATAGTTGGGGTTTCTGAAGGGAAGAAGAATCTTGGATGCTATTGGCACGGCTCATGAAAGAATTCATAACATTAAAAAGAAAAATACTAAGGCCCTGGTTTTGAAGATGGATCTCAAAAAAGATTTTGACAACATTGACTGGGATTACTTGAGGATGATCTTACTTACTATGGGATTTAGAATCAAGATAACTGATTGGGTTATGTCCTGTGTTACTAGCGCAAATTTTGCAATGTTGATAAATGGAGAGGCGACAAAGTTTTTCAAGAGTGAGAGGGGACTCTACCATGGATGCCCACTCTCACTGTACCTATTTATATTGATAATGGAAGGTCTCAGCTTGCTTTTATCAAAAAGTATCTCTGAACATCATATCTCAGGTATTAAAGTTTCTAAGTTTATAAATATCATTCATCTAATGTTTGTTGATGATGTTCTCTTAATGTCAAAGGCTAACCATACGAGGTGGATAGTGATCATAGACTTGCTTCAGGCGTTCTGTTTTGCTTCGGGTCTTTGCATTAACTTTACAAAGTCCACAACACATTATTGTGGGCTTAATGAAGCCGAGATCTGTTCTCTAAAAGCATCCATCCCCTTTTCCTTCATTGAATTGAGTCAAGGTTTCAAGTACCTTGGATATCTGCTAAAACCTGGTGCAAAAAATTCTGAAGATTGGCGCTGGCTGGTGGCAAAGTTTGAAAGGAAAATAAGTTTTTGGTGTAACAAGTGGTTGTCTCTAGGAGGGCGTTATGTCCTAGTTAAATATGTGTTACAAAGCCTCTCCATCTTCTAGATGTCTTTGGAGCGGATTCCCTGCTTTATCCTGACTAATCTGTGTATTCTTTCTTTCAATTTCCTGTGGAGTGGGCAAAACGTCAATCACCGATTCCACTTGTGTAGTTGGGAAATTTTGTCAAGACCCATACAGGTAGGGGGTTGGGGGCTCAAAAATCTTACCCTCTTCAACACGGTTCTTCTGGCAAGTTCTTTCTGGAGAGTGCTTATGCATGACATCATTTGGCATCGCATTATTGTAGACAAGTATCTGGGGAACCTGCCACTTCTCGACTGGATTCGAAAGCCTTCTCATTTTCAGCAGTGGGCGTCCTCTATCTGGAAGGGTCTGACATTATCTTCTCTAGTGGTTCTTCATTGCCTTAGATGGAGGCTTGGATCGGGATCTGCTATCTCGATCGGAAGGGACAAGATTCTTGGGTTGGAGGACCGATCGATCCTCTCAACATCATTGCAATCTCACCTTTCTTCATTTAGTATTTTGCCGCTGGCTCAAGTGAAAGATCTAAAGCGTGTCTTCCCCTTACCGGATAAGTGGAGCAACGGTCATTTAAATTTGAGCGGTGAAGCTGCCACTGAATGCCACACCTTTTCCTCTGCACTGAGAAGCACCGGTATCTCTCTCAATTCCAACTCGGACTCAATTTTTTGGGCTGGAGGAGACACATCGGGGGTCATAACAATTAAAAAATTATACACTGCCCTACTTCAGCCGCTGGACTTTGGCATTGACAACTCTTGGATTCAATGATTGTGGAAGTGGCTGATTCCGCTCAAGATTAAATTATTCATTTGGCTCTCTACAAAAGGGAAAGTTCTCACCTGGGAGATGCTCCAGAAGAGAGGCTGGGAAGGGGTTTGTAACCTCTGTAATCGCTCCTCTGAAGACATCCATCACATCTTAATCCATTTCAATTTCACGAGGGTTGTTTGGCAATGCCTGATTACCCATTTTTCTCTTAATTTACAGTGGAACGGCTCCACTGTCTCGGACTGCTTCAAGTTGTGGTCTTCGGAGAAATCTGCCCCAGTTAGTTTGGCTTCTCTTGCCTACTGGCAGCTTTGGATTGAAAGAAATAAGGCAATCTTTGATGATCGTTCCCCCTCCCTTCTCTATGTTGTTCACAGGATCTTGGCATCTTTCTCCTGGCAGTCGTCCTCTATTAAAGTCTTCCCAAACAAAGTTTGTGAGGTTACCCAGGCTGAGGGTTACACTTTAGCTTGCTTTGATGGTGCAGCGCAATCCAATGGTTTATGTTGCGGAGCTGGAGGCATCTTCAAGACACATCCATCGAGGATCACCAAGTGGTTCTTCAACTGCATAGTGGGATCTAATACTAGAGTTGAACTTATGGGTTTATGGGCGACCCTCACTCTGGCAACTTTCTGGTCGATTAATCAATTACAAATCCTTGGTGATTCAAGAGTTATCATTGACTGGATAAACCATAAAAGTAACCTCCATGCAGTTAATATCGAGTGCTGGAAACAAAAAACGATGGAGTTGGCAAAAAATTTCAAAGATATCAGCTTCCAACATGTTTATAGGGTTCACAATAAAGAGGTTGATGCCCTCTCAAAGAAGGCTCTAAATGAAGTTGAAGGAAGGCTATCGGTTTACCACTGGGACAGTGGGAAAGAAAGCCCAATCTCCTTTATTAATATCTTTGAAATGTGAAGGAAAAGTGGATTGAGTGCAGTTCTGCAAACACTAAGTATAGATTCACTGTCGTCATCCTATCAAGCAGCTCCATTTTTGTCTAAACTAGTTTTTAAAAAGTATTGTTGTATCCTCCCTGTCTATTCCATTCCATTGGACTGTTATTACTTTTTCCCTCCCACAGATCTTGCATTTGCATTTTGTAAAGGAATTTATACACAATATAAATATAAATTTGAGATAATTTTTTCTTGGAAAAAAAATAATGTCAATGGCTTTAAATTATGTATATCATTTTAAATTATATATATATATATTATTCAAGGTTTTGATTTTCATATCCTTTTCATGAAGTAATTCGGATCGTTTTGATCTGCATACGTTTTTTAATCTGAGTCCCTTTTCATTATTGTTTGTTTAGAAAGTTGAGTGTTATATTCAATAATACTCTTTGTTAAACCTGAACTCTTTCCCGACAGTGCTTTATCCTAATTATCGAACGACAGAGAGAGGTTTGGACCTTGAATATTTATTTCATATACTTTGATATCATTCTATAACACCCCCAGTTCAATACCCCTGTAATGGCGTTGATGAATATACCTTGCATTCTTCCTTAAGAGAAGGCAGAGAGTATTTCAATTTGATCTATAATTGTTTTCAACATATTTATTTTCCATATAGCGGTTTTCAACATCTCTATTTTCTATATAACTGTTTTCTACATAAACTAGCAACTTGCAAACATGGAACTTAGTTATTTACATTATTTTTTGTTTTGTGGTACATTATTTTTAATAAATTTTAATAATAATAATAATCTAATTTTAAGATCAACATCAATTCAGATATCATATTTGTGTATAAAATCTCCTTATTTATAAAATAAAAGACCTCATCCACACACTTACACCAGGTTCGATTAATTTAAATTAATATCACTCAATAAAACCCTATTAACGTATTTCTATAGTTATGGAGTTCTCATGAGTGTCCTCATCAATAATTGAGATTTTCATCATTGTTCAAAATACACATAACTATTTAATATTATAGACATTAAACATTGTTGATTCAACTCCCATAAAACCAACATTCTTAGCTGAAATCTCTTCAGCTCAATTTAAAATGGTTTTCCATATAAATAAACAATTTTTAATCATTTAACATAGAAGTGAGATTAAAGATTTCAAAATTCAATTCATCGAATTCTCAGAACTAAGACTGCTAAAGAAATCAGCAGAAGTGAGACTGAAGATTTCAAAATTCTATTCATCAAATTCTCATAACTACGATTGAAGATTTCAATGTCCAATTCATCGAATTTTCAAATTTCCAACACATCCAGTAAACTTGCATAGATCTTTTAAGTTGCTAAAGAAATCAGCACAAGTTCATTTTCATTTTATTTTGAGACATGTGAAAGCATATAAATTTTATCAAAATTAACTTTAATTTGCTTAGGTTTATAATTAATATAAATTTATGTTATTTATTTTAATTTTTTTAATAAAAAAAGAAAAGATATTGCATTTTCGTTAAAGTATATCACAATTGTAAATTATAAAAACACAGGTAACATCAGAAACTTTAAAGAGAAACAAACTTGACACATTTATTCATTAAATATGTTTGAGAGATTGGCTTTGGTACATGATGTATTTAAATAGTTTTTTAAGTTTTAAATTTGGTTAAAATTTAAATAAAAGTTTCATTTTATTACTATTGAAAATATTGTTTTATATTTTTTAAAGATAATTTAAAAAAAAAAATGTTTTTATTAATTTTTTTTCAATTTTAATTTTATAAAAATTTAAGGATTTATTTTTTATTAAAATATTATTTTTAAAAGTTTTAATTTTTTTAAATAATTTAAAATATCAAAAATATCTCTTATACAATACATTGAATAACTTATAATGATTTTATTTCATCACTTACAATCCCTTACATCATTATATTCATTTTGTTATTGTTTTCAGATTGGATGACCAATTTTTAGATATTATGCTTTGTGTAGGGTTCCATTTTTGCAAGGTAAAATCTATAGTATCAATGACCAAAAAAATTATTCAACTTAATAATATATTATGATGCATCAAGGCCTTACTATCAATTCCCCTTATATGATGTTATTTACTTTACTATCAATAACTAACTTTTTGGTTTTAGGTTTTAATATTTTTTTTTATGTTTAAATAGTGTATCTTAGTGTTTGTGATGATCTAATATTTAGTGTATCTTAGTGTTAGGTTCAATTTTCACTCAATGACGTGGTTAAAAGAAACCTATTTACCATTTTGTACTAAATCATGTTTAAAGCATTAGACCCTGTACTTTTGGAGTTTAAAAAATTTCTTAAAGTTTATTTATATTAATTTGATTTATGATGTATTAATGGTAAACAAACTAAGTCATTAAACCATAAATTTTAAAGCACTAGACCCTTTGTTTTTTGAGTTTAAACATTTTATCTATGTTTCTTTATATTAATTTGATTTATGATGTGTTAAAGTTTTAAGAGTAAACAAACTCCACCACTAAACTAAACCATAGGAGAAATTCCAAATTTAACTCTCTTAGATAGACATTAAATAAAAATTATAATAGAACACCATGAATAGATCAGCTACAGATCTAGGTGGAAGAAATGTTGATTTACTTGAGTGGTCACTTGGGAACATCTGTTTCAAAAAATACAGTCCAAATTACTAAATATAAAACTTACACCAGGGGACATTTGTTTCAAATAATACAATCCAAACTACTAAATATAGAACTTGAGATTGAGCTGTGTATTATTGATAAGAATGTTCCACCAATATGCCAAATCTGAAGTAGTAATCCAGTTAGTCTAGAAAAACAACAATTACCAGCTAGTGGGGACATTTGTTTCAAAGAATACAGTCTAAGCTACTAAATATAGAACTTTAGGTTTGGGTGTGTATTATTAATAAGAAGTCTTCTCTAATATACCAAATTTGAATCCACTAATATAGCTAGTATAGGAAGAGAGCAATTACTAACTAGTCATAACGTCTTAATGTCGTGCCTGAGTGAGCTCTACGCAAGTAAGGTATCATTACTTCATATGAAATGAATTAATTCATTCATTCATTTGACTTTGTTTCCCACTACTTTCACTTGATGAACTCTGCCTATTAGTTCAAGTTAATTTAAGTTTGCTAAATGTTCTTTTGTTATGGAATCAATTGGTTCAGGATAAGCCACTTCAACCCTTGCTCTTGTCCCTAATTTTGGGATTGCTTTAGTGAAAGGCTTGACAATTTTGAAAGATAAACCATCACCAAGTCTAGGACTAGTGAAGGTATAGTGTAGGATTAAACCAGAAGAAAGCAGAGAGAACTAAAGAGAAAATGAAGGACTTACTATGGATCCTACCTAACTGAAATAAATGGCCCTTTATTTCTTCCTTCGAGACCGAAGAGAATTTAACTCTTCTAACTATGACGGAGGAGGATATAAAATAAGTTAAAACATATAATTAACAAAATACATGAACCTAGAAGAAACCAGTGATGAAATTTAGATTCAACTATTAGATATTTATCAAATACTTCCAATGTGTTATATGCAGAGAATGTGAATTTTATCAAGTTACATATATTATGACATTAAATTTTCGTTATATACAAAAAAACATGGATTTCATCTAAACAACCCTACTATGGAGGTCATAATTTCAAGCATATGCACGCTGCATTTAGTGCCTAGTTTCAAAATGAATGGATATGTGTTTATAGAGCCTTGAATATGGCATATGAGATGTGTTTGGATTGTGTGATGAAATGAAGGATTGTTTGAGTGACAGAGTGAGAAGGAGGCATCAAATGAGTCATTACTGAAGTTTATTAGGTATCAGAACCCAGTGGAGATCTAGGTTGACATTGCAGGAGTTTCTGGAATTCCAGAGGGCGATCTCTCATGTAGGGTGATAAAAATGTTCATGATTAAATACATCCAGTATTGTTTTGGCAGCCAACTAAAAAGGAGAGATGAAGCTCATTTGAATTGGAATTCGATGGCCATAAAAATGGAATATTTATGCTTTTTCCCCTATAAAGAAAAACAAACTGATGTGGATTGTACTAAAAGGCATTGGATTGAATAGACAAGATGAACTTGTAGACAGCACAATCGAACAACGGATATCTCATCTTACAATTCCATATATCATCTGCCCATCGATTAATATCAAAATTATGGAGGTCGATCTACGGGCTTTGCGTTAATTGTTCAAAATCTTTTTAAACATATCCATTGGATGAGTAACTATTTTAAAAAAATTACTTTAATTGGCACTCCAGGATTAGTGTAACAATAGTGTTAACGTTGTGATGTCAATTGGGTATATCTCGGATGGTTGTGAGGAATGATTGTTATCTTCCCCACCCAGGTTCAATAAGTATTGTTGTAATGGCTTCTAGCCTATGTCATGGAAAGTTTCCCATGTAATAAGATAAGACATAGTCACATAGAGTTCAAGGTTAAGAGGCTTGCAAAAGGGAAATCTAAGGACATTGAAGGCTACCAAGAATAAATTTTAAAAATTGGAGGGCCCATCCTCATCCCTCACATCCTACACTAATTCATTCGCCTGTTAGTTGTCATGCCCATTCAGCAACCAATGTACATGCCACGTCAGCCAGCTGCCACATTTTGTACGGCCTTGCCACGTAAGCCAACTGCCATGTTTCGTACGACATAGCCACGTCAGCCTGTGCCATGTGTCACCCTTGAAGTGGTGCCATGTGTCACACCCTGACTCGTCCACCTGCATCTACCCATGTGAGCGCCAATGCACCCTGTCATGTCAGCTGTACGGATTCAGCTACCACGTCATCACAGTACAGACTGTACAATCAACATCTTTTTTTGTCTATTTGATGAAACGAACAGACTGTGATATCATTCTCATATGACGCCTATTTGATCTCATTCAAATTGCGTTGGGTTTGTATCGACGAGGCCTACACACATGTATGTTTTGAAACCATTCTGAGAACTTTGATTTGTAGGCCTTCCTAGGCCTATTTTGGTTCCTGGATCCATTTTGAATCACGCCTCCCCACTAAGGACCTTTTGGTCCTCCAAAAGTTTACTGACTAGTCATCAAGTGCGGGTTAGTCCACCCCACTTGTTCTCTGTCTTTAAACTCTATCATGTGCACCTGTCTCATCAATATCAACTGTAAAACAACCATGATAACTCACATCATATTGTTAGCCACATGTACTATGTGACATCTTACTGAAGCCACTATCATCCATGTTGAAAACATTAATAATGATAACATTAGAAATATGAATGCAAATGAGCTAATATGTTTGTAATACTTGCATGGCATTATCTTATCTTGAAGAAAAGTGTGATTGATCTTCCATTCTACAATCATCTCATGTTCTTGCTTAAGATCTATTACTTGATTTGAAACAATTATAGGTGTGTTTCTTGCACGAGTTGCCTTTCTTAATTGCTCCATTGTTTGAAGAGATTTATTTTCTTTTAAATGATGAGCATGTAGCACATATTCTTTGTCTTCTTTGATTAAGTGATATTGATTATTTTCCCTGTAGAAGATTTCTTTACGATCATACAAGGACTTCCTAAGACCATTCCACATTCATTGAGTGGCATCACATCACATGTTACCTCGTCCACAAACTTAGATGAAATTGCAAACTTTAATGTACATTTCTTTGTTATGTGCAATTTATTATTGTTTCTTATCCATTTGAGTGAGTAAGTCTTRTGATGCATCTGAGTGTTTAGTCCCAATTTTTTAACCAATTCCTCTGAAATCAAGTTATATTGAGATCCACTATCTATCAATGTGTCGACCTTAGTATGCCTCATTATGACCCTTAAGTGAAACAATTTACTTCTAGAATCAAATACATCACCAATTTTACTTGTCAAACCAACYAATGAGACATTAGATTCATCATCTAAATATGAACCCAAGTCTGTTGGTCGTGATGTTCTTGTAGWTGTTTGCCTCCCTTTCCTTTCTTTGAACCACTTTGGTCTCTTGTAATGTACCTCTAATTACCATAAAAAAAAAAAWCTTTGTGGTCATRGATTCTCAAATTAAAGACATATTTAATTCTAGTCTTGCTACAAGGATATTATCTTCTTCTTCCTCCCACATTAATACTTATCAAAGCCATTTTATAAGTGAAATTATAAGACTTCACCTCATCCTCGAAACCCTTGACTCCTTGCAATCATACAAGTGTTTCTTTCTATTCTAACCGCGACGGAATTACTTCTGTCCTTAGCAAACTATACATATATATACCACAGTATTTATGCAACAACCTATATATATATATATATATATATATATATATGTCTATTGCCAAATTCTACTGCGACACAAAATATTTATGCAACAATTTATATACATATATAACTATTGTCAAATCTATTGTGTCACAAAATATTTATGCAACATTATATATATATATAAACATAACTATTACCAAACCTATTGCACCACAAAACGTTTATGCAATAACCTATATCTATAAATTCTATTGACAATTCTATTGCGCCAACAAGGATTACTGTGAGAAGAGTATTACGAATGACCCTTCATAAATTCTAAAGTGGCCATTACATTTCTTCGGGTATGGGTGGAAGAGAACTTAATGAACCCTTTGCTATCAAAGTGGTCCTAGTACGTGTGAGTATGAGACATGGGGATAGTAGTTAAGGACCAGTTCTCACATCATCCTTTTAGGGATAATTATCATTCCCATCCGAACTAACTCTTGATATGAGGCTCCCTTTTTCCTTAACGGAATTCGATGAGTACAACAAACCCTAACCAAAATAGAACGAGTAATATGAATTGTCTGCCAATTCCATTTTTTTGTGGATTGAGGCGAGATCAACTTTGGATACGGTCGAGAAGGTGTAATGACTATTCTGCTAGAGCGTTTAAGGCACTCTGAAAACAACCCCTCGGGATTATAACGAATTTAATGTGTCCCTCTGAAATCTCGCCACCTTTCCCTAGCTATGGTACTGAGCTTACCTACTACCATAAAGCGTAATTACACGGGTAGATGGGTGTTAGAGTCTACCATCTTCATTAGTCTTATTTTGACATCGACTCTGTGTGTTTCCTACGATTGTGGTCGAGTTATCAAAACTTCTTTGTAACTCTTCAGTGCTTAAGCTGTGGAGTCGCCCTGGAACAAATGTTTTGGGTGGACCTCTACCATGGGACTCCGCATAAACAAGGTAAGAGCATCTGCTTAGTCTCTTTGGGAACCCTCTGTATTATAACAATCATTCTGGTTATGGAGTCATTCGATGTGAAGGTTGCTTGACAATATATAGCTTGGATAATGGTAATGGTTATACATTTCATGAGGTCTCTAGTTTACCTTTATTCGTTGTTCTGGCCTTCAAGACCGTAAAGAAGGCCACTTACCTGAGGCTCCAAAACCTTAAATCCTTTATTTAGTTACAGTTACAGTCCCCTTTGTTGTCTTATTGTATACGCCCACCCCTCACTAAGTTATAGTAAAATAAACTTTTGTTTATCCGAGGAAGGGTAAGAGTCATACGAAAGTGTCCCGTCGTGAACTGCATATAGCGTTGTATAATTCATCTTGTATCTGTTCTGGTCTCAACTTGTCGTCCACCATTGAATTAAAGGGCCTATGTGATTTTCGTCATACTATGATATCTTACAGTACCAACAAAGTCTCTTAAAAATTCTCAGATGTTATTTGTCATTTTCGCTATCCCTACCATTTGAATTCAGTGGCGAGGGGTTTTTGTATCAAACATTGAATTAATACTATATCCCATGTACATTGTTTCTGGTGGATCTATAACTCAACTGTTAAGTAGCTTTTGCCATGTGCGGGAAAAATATGTTTATGATGCCTATGCACAACATGTTTGTGTCATTTGATTGGTAGACTAAACTCGACAGTTAGATGTGCCTCTGGTCTAAATGAAATACTTATCTTTGTTACACTTAATATATTATACGCCATCCCTTTATAAAGGGACTTAGTATAGTCGCTTACTATATTTCATTATTCCTGAATACTTTGTAAACATTTCCTTGTATTGTTTTAAATCGTTCATTTTTTTAATTGATACACATCATTAATGATGGGCCCTTTTTTATGAGAGGGTACCCATTAGTGAGTTTTTTCCCCATCCATCCTCGGACCTGAGCGTATGTCCAAAAGGAAAGAAACAAGGGAAATAAGTCATGCGATCCGGGAATTGGAAGTTAAGTAATGTCTTGGTATGATGTATTCATAAACAGTGATCACTATGTTCATGTTTTTTCTCAAGTTTTCCTTGTATATAATTTTCTAATCTTTGTGTGGTGATTCTTCTAGGTTTTTTGTCTATGCAATGGTTTCAGATATTCATCCGCATGCTCGGTGAAAAAGGTATTCGAGTTCCCTTCTGTAATTCTTCTGGAGTTTGAACATTCAGTGTTGCAATTTTACATGTAGTCATTTTGTGTTGTTTCCTCAGTCTCCTATTAGGCTTGACAAGGGAAAAATTTCCCAACTGTAACTTAAATTTTGGTATGGTTATTAGTATGACTCTTGCAACTCTTTATGTACAGGATTACCCTATTCGTTTTGAAGAAATGAAATGACTGTTTAAATGATTCTCCTTATTGTTTTCGGTCTCACCCTACTCTAGAAATTAATTGCCATGGATTATTGTTTAGATTGAAGGCTCTGTTGCCATTTCTGTATGTTTGATTTCTAAGAAAAGAGATCGAAGTGTATTAGATATACAATATTATGTCATTTTATTTCCTATCAACATGCCTTGTTGTTATTGACGATATGTTTCATTCTGAACTGGTAATACCTAGATTGGATACAAAACTGAATAAATATAACGATCTGAGTTATCAAGATAATGGTAGAATGAGGTTACGATTATGTGTTTTATTTCCAGATCACTTATATATATATATGAAGATTTATAAACAACCATACATGTGCATCTATCTTTGTTTAGACGGTGTAAGGGTGTTCTTTTCTAAAAGACTGGTAGGACTTGAAATTTCGAGTTATATGTATATTCATCCTTCAAAATTGTCTAGCGTTTAATGCAGTGGAACTTGTCCAAGGAATTGCACAACCTAAACCGCTGAATGAGATCAAGCATGCATTGGTTTCATAATTCAAGAAACCCAAGTCGAATTCACAATGCATTACAGATTTGAAAGAAATCAAGCAGAGAATAGCTGAACCTGTTTGGGAGTTTGATTAGAGGTTTAAAACCTTAACGGGCTGGCTAACTTTTGAGATCTTAGACGAGCAGAAAAAGAAATGGTTCATTGTTGCCCTTTTACCACACATCAGAGTCCCTCTGATGCAAAAGAATATTGATCTGCAGGCTGAGGCACTAGAGATCGCCATGAAGCTAGAATCAACCCCTATGGGAGAATCCAACTCAAGTATGAGTCAAATTTTGAGTCAGCTAACTAGCTTATCACTACAGGTCGAGGATATGAAAAAAGACAAGGGAAAAGATAAAAGAGAATACATCTGGTGTATCAGATGCAAGTAAGAAGACCATGACAAGGAGCATTGTCCCCTATTTCATGAGTACTTGGCATTTGGAGCTATGAGCCCTTTGAAGCAAGTTACCCTACCTTGGTGCAAGGTATGTAGAAACAGACATCACCCCGGTGAATGATATTACATGCAAAAATATGTTCAGACACCCACAAAT
>ML822366.1:72191-84951 GCA_009831015.1 Picea engelmannii
CGCATCTGTCCAGAGTCTTGAAATTGTAAGAGTTTTTTGTGATTTTTGAAGGCCCCTAGCCTTCAAAATCTTGTTGTTATGCAATTTGTAAATGCACCACACTTAGATTCCCTCTCCACATGAAGGGTTAGACAAAACATAGGCACTTACGGGGTTAAAAAGAAACATATTTCTCCTCTTTTGATTTCATTTTCCACATGGATGACTTGTTTTGATTGTAAAAGTTAAGTTGAAATCATTTACTCTCACACATATAAACACTTGCATTGGGACCAGAAATCAAACTTCAAGCATTGAGTATGCTCTTCTCTTGCACCATAGAGCGATCTAGAAAATCAGGAAAACGATTGAGGGAAGATTTCATCTCCCTTAAAACAAAATCTTTAGGAGATGACAAAGCCCCCCTAGGGACCCTCTTAGTTTCTTTTCAAAACATCTTAAATCTGTAAGGGCCCATACATGCCCACATGTTGGAAAGATATGATAGTTTTTGAAACTACTTTCTTAGTTTACATCATTAGGGGAGTTTAAAGATTATTGTAACAGGCCCATACATGCCCATCTAGGATAGTGTTTTGAAGGTTTCTTAGATTAAATCACATTAAGGAGTTTAAAGGATTGGTAAGGACCCACATGTCCACATGCTAGTTCTTCAGGGACTTTAAAATTTCGTAAATAGGTAATTAAGAGTTGTAAGGACCACATGAAGTCCACATGCTGCAAAGTGACACCTAACTTATTAAAAATTTGACACATTTGTTCACTTACTCACACATAAAGTCACTCCTCACTCACGTAATTTCATCTCGAATTGTGGAGGTGGAAGTAAGTTTCCTCCAAAGGGATTTTGAAACATCCCACTATTGTCTTGAAGAAATTACCCACACCCACTTAATTCAAACAAGATTGTTTCAAACCCCGAATCTCTCAAACAATCACATCTAAAATTTTCTAAAAACTCATTAAGTTTTCCTCCACAGGAGGTGCCGAAAGAAAGTTTTAGTCTAGGTAGGATCTCGGGGGTAGGCATCTGAATAACCCCCCGTTATCTGGTTCTCACATCTTCAAACATTAGAATTTGACAAATAGGGAACTTTAAAATCCTCCAAGTCAAGTGTTTCTAAGACCATAAGGCAGGGAGATACCCATGAAGGGTTGAAGGTCAAGGTCTGGTTGTTCTATGCATCCCCCCTTGAGGCACCCACCTCTTGGAAAGGATCCAGCCCGTGACCCATTTCTGAGACCGAAAATCTAAATGTCGCACTTTGACCGAGGTACCTAGTGACCAAATTTTAGGACATCCACCCGGGTGGCAATTGTGGGATTCAATAGCACCTTGATCAAATTTTGTGTGGCTATTGGAAAATATTGCCATCTCTTTCAGGATATGCACCCTCTACCCCTCATTATAACTGATTATTTCATCCTTCACTAGTTCCTCTTGCGGTGGCTTCAAACCCCACTGTTGAGTGCTATTGGAAGGTCCAGTTCTATTTGAGAGGAAGGACGTTACATCTCTACGGGACATGAGCATTTGTTTTCTTTGTTCTCCCACACAGACAAAATCCACCTACCCACATGTATGCTTCTTTTCAATTAATTTATGTATGATGCTCTTTTGATTACATGCGATTGAGATATATATCGTGAAAGTCCAAATTATACAAGTCTCTTGTTCATTTATTGCTCTCATCACCATTTGCACACATTCACTTTGCTAGTCGGACATCATAGGGGACCTACAGAATCCACATCATTCCAGACTCTTGCAAAATCTCCCTCCTATTCTAGGAGGAGTTCCTAGTCTCACCAACTCACCAGCTCAACCATCTCACACCCCTGTGAGTGCTACCATTTTGGGATCAACATTACTTGGTTCCACTTTACTTGGGTCCACTTCCCAAGGTCACCCATCCACTAGCTCTCCTTCACAAGGAGGTAGAGGGTACACTTCTTCCCAAGGGAGAAATACACCCCCACCAAACCCCCCTCAAGGGTCAGGTCCACTACCTGCTCACACCATGGTTGGAACTAATCCTCCATTTCCTATCCATATGCCATATTTGGCCTCCCTCAACATAACGAATCTGAGTAAGCTCACAAATGATCCTATATTGCATGACCCCACATGGCCTGCAATGCCTACCAAACTGCTTTTAGACATTCCCAAGTTTGAAGGAAAGGCAGGAGAAGATCCCGCCAACCATATGATGACCTTCCACTTATGGTGCTTTTCAAACAACACCATGGACGACTCTGTTCGATTAAGGTTATTTCAGCGCACACTCACAGGTCCATCAACCAAATGGTATGTGGACGAAAAATCAGGGTCCCATGTAACTTTTGAATCCTTGGCCAAAGCATTTTTTACCTTCTTTCAACTACAATTTCGTCATGAAAATGGTCTTGAACTGCTCTCTGAGTTTAAACAAACCTCAACCACACATATCGCTGACCTCATTCACGAATGGCATCAGCGACGTAGTTTATGCAAAGCAGAAATGACCAAAGAACAATGCCTCGATTGGTTTCTCAGATCACTCGTCCCTCTCCTTACCAAAGATGTGGCCTCCACCTTCCCCCAAACTGAAGAGGCAATCATTAGCAAGGACCAACAATATGACCTCATTTATGCATAGTCATGATACTTATACACAGTACTACCTGACGCCTTGAGACCCATACCATTCGGCTAGGACAAACCTGGGATGTCTCACTTAGCAGATGGATTGATTGGTACCACAACACACCACAATCCGTACATCCAACCACCACCCATGTATGATACACCCCAATATCCACCGATGTAGGGAGGCCCCCCTTGTTACCCTCCCTCCCCTTATCAACAGTCGAACCCTGCTATCCTCCCTCCCCCCATGAGTGGACCCTCACCGACATCAACGATGCGCCCGACTGTTCAACCAAGTTCTGGCACCCCCTTTACCTCAGCTTACACCTTGAGCATTGGTGAAAGCGCTACACCTTCCTATGCACATGTTGGCACAGGGGTAGACCCAGGGTTCATCTCTAATAACGCACCAACAAGCCCTTTCGGAAACAACTATGAAGCAGATGTAGTCTCACCCCAAGTAAAAATAGGGGGTTGCAGGACATAAGTGTCTACAACCAGAGGAAATGCAAGTGGGATCAATGCAATCACGCATGGAGATCAGATTATTCTATTCCAAGCATAAACCTATTTTGCACAATTATATATCAGATCTAACATATTAATGCATCATCAGAGTAACAGAGTAAATAACACAACATCAATCACACAAAACAACAAGATATACGTGGTTCACCCTCTCCCTAGGGCTACATCCACATAACTGTGCTTTATAATATATTAGGTGAAAGCTTACAGTTCTATCTGCACTCTTAGGTTGTAGATCTATCTCCTTCTCTTTTTTCCCTATCTCCCTTCCCTACGCACCCAACTGCAGGGTTAATCTTCGCACCCAGATGAAGATCTTACAACACAGACTTCTCTCACCACACAATACTCCTCTCTTAGTAATAACAACAATCACTTATCATCACATACTTGAACCCATATAAGGTCCTCTTGACCTTTATTTATACATTACAATAACTCACCTACAGCCTTAGGCCGAAGCGTAGGTGTCAAAAACCCTAGATATCAAAACCCTAGGTCAACTTGACCCACTTTTTCGGGCTTCACCATCCTGTCTTTGCTTCTTTCCTGCGAGGTGCTCCAAAGCATCTATTGGTGAGTTTTTTTCGCTTGCTGAGTTGTCCATGATCCGTCTTCCTTGTTGATCTATCTTCCTTGATCTCCTCATCCAATGAATTGCTTTCTCTTACTTCGCTCCGTCTTTTCTGCTCTTTTGCTCACTTCAACCAAGTATCAGTCATCGTGTCTTCCGCGCAGTTTAAATTTCGCCTTTTCTCCCTTAATCTTCACTTACTTCTAGAACTAAGGGCCAACAGGCCCCCAACACTCACATGTGACTCGTCCCGAGGCACTCTGATCCGAACCTTCTGCTTTTCTTCAACTGTAGACTACGCAGCGTAGTCTGTGCTTTCTGCTCTGTTCCTCCCCACTGTGTGCAGACTATCTTTTCTATGTCTGGTACCTAGTTTCAACTGCACTTGGTACCTAGACCCTTCTCCTTCTGTTTTTATCGAGAGCTGCGAGGTAGTTGGATGTCATAGTACAATTTCAATCGGCTCCCATTCACCAATCCTTCCTTCCATTCTCCATCCAAAGTCTTCAACTGTGCAACTCCTTCTTCCATGACGTAGACAACCTCATATGGCCCCATCCAATGTGTTATGAACTTCCCTGGATGTTTCATGAACTTGCTATTGTATACCAATACCAAATCTCTTTGCTTAAATGCTTTCTTCTTGATGTGTCTGTCATGGTAGGCCTTTTCTCGTTCCTTCTGAACTTGTTGATGGAATCCTTCTATAAATAGGTCTTCCTCTAGTTCAAACAATTGCACAAGCCTCTCTTGAACAACGCCAATGTCATCCATATCTGTAAAGGTTGTGATTCTTAAGCTAAGGACCAAATATTCCATCGGGACAACTGCTTCTAGACCATAAATCAACTTAAAAGGGGTTTGCATTATCAGCTTCTTGTAAGTGGTTCTATAGGCCCATAATATTGCTGGTACTCTCAAATCCCAGTCATCTATGTTTACACTACAAATCTTCGTTAGCATTGTCTCCAAGATCTTGTTGAAAGCTTTGTTTGTCACATTCGCTTGTGGGTGGTAAGGAGTGCTCTTCTGGTGGTGAACTTCAAATTCTTGAGTCAAGGCTTCAATAGTCTTATTAATTAAATGTGTACCTTGATCACTCATGAGGATCTTTGGGCATCCAAACCTAATTATGATATCATCAAATATGAAATGCGCGGTTGTAGTTGCACTACAGTCCTTAACTTCACTTGCTTCAATCCATCTGGTCAAGTACTCTGTCGCAATGATTATGTGCCTGGCTCCTGTGCGCTTCCCTTGGTGGGTTTATAGGTCCCACGAAGTCAATAGCCCATTTCTCAAATGCATGCCATCTCTTATGGACGATTTCCCAACTCTTTGGCATACATCGCAGGCTCTGTAGTAGTCTTTAGTATCTTTGTGTAAAGTAGGCTACCAAAGGCCAGCTTTAGGAACCTTTTGTGTTGTTTCTCTTCCTGCGTAGTGTCCTCCTGTCATGCCTTCATGAGCTTCTACTAAAATCAATGGTCGTTTTGCTTCCATTACACATCTCCTCGGTATCGCATCATGTCCCATCTTGTATAATTGTCTGGCTATAAGTGAAAAATTTGCAGTGCGCACTACCAGTTGTTTCTTCTGGGGGATTGTGTATTCACCAGGTGTCATTCCTATTGACTGGAACTGGACTATCTTGACAAAGTGATCATCAACCTTTCTAATGGCCAGCAACCATGCATCTGACAATGTATCCTCCAAACTAGTAGGTTCCTCTCCATGTTCCAACCTCGACAAGTGGTCAGGTCCTTTGTTCATTCTCCCTGGCTTAACCATGATCTCAAAATCATATTCCTGAAATAGAAGAAGCAATATGCATATTCTTCTCCCCAACATTGGCTTGTTGACTAGTTATTTCAGCGCGGAGTGATCAATGAACATTTTAAAGTGTCCTCCAAATAAGTAGTGGCGAAACTTCTGCAGTGCATACACCATGGCTAACCCTTCTCTCTCAGCGGTGGTGTAATTTATCTCAGTTGTTGATAGATTTCTGCTAGCAAAGGATAATGGGTGGTCAATGTCTCCATCTCTCGGTTGTGCTAACACATCTCCTAATGCAATAGAGGATGCATCGACATGCACGTGAAAGTCCTTGTTCCAATATGGGAAAACCAGAATAGGCGCAGTAACCATTTTTTGTTTCAGTGTGTCGAAGCTTTGCTGGCATTCTTTTGTCCATTGATACTGACAATCTTTCTTCAAAAGATTCTCCATGGGTGTTGTGATCTATGCATAGCCTTTAATGAACTTCCTGTAGTATCCAGTATGTCCCAGCGCAGTGCGCAATTGTTTGACTGAAGTAGGAGGGGGTAAATCAACTATAATGACATTCTTAGATGGATCTACCAACAATCCCTGCTTACACACAATATGGCCTAGCAAAAATCCAAAGGGTGAAAAGAATATGCACTTCTTTAGGTTCAGGGAAATCTGACATTGTCTGCACTTGTCCAACATTAGTCTTAAACATTCAATATGATATTGCAATAAGCTAAAAACAGTCCAATCATCAAAATATGCTTCCAGAAATTTATGTAAAAACTCCTTGAATGCTTCGACCACCACCCTAGAAAATATGACTGACGCATTCTTCAATCCAAACGACATCAATGAATACTAGTAGGATCCCCATTCTGTTGCAAATGTGGTCTTATGGCGATCTTCTTTGGCAATCCTGATCTAATGGTATCCTGAAAAGTCGTCTGTAAAAGAATATACCTCTTGTCCTCCTACATTATCTAACACTTCGTCAGTAAATGGTGTAGGGAATGGGTCATGTAAACAAGCATCATTCTGCTTCCTGAGATCTACACAGATCCGTATTTCTCCTGTCTTCTTATCCTGTACCACCATAGGGCTAATCCATTCTGACTCTTCAACAAGTTCTATGATTCCTGCTTCTAGCATTCTGTCGAGTTCAATCTTCACTTTCTCCTTATATTTAGGGTTCAATCTGTAAGGTCTTTGTTTAACTAGCCTTGCATCTAGTTTCAAGGGGATATTCATCTCTCCCATGGGGCCTTTAATGCACTTCATATCAGTGAACTTGGTTGGAAACAAGTCCTGATATTCATGCAACAATTATGTGATCTTATCAATAGTGGCATCATCCCAGTAATCTCCAACATTAGCAAGCTTAGGTGCTTGATCTGTTCCTATATTAACTTTATTGATTTTGATTGCTTGTCCAATAAAAGGTAGTTCGACTCTTGGTCCTTCTATATCTCTCTGTCCTTCCATTTCTGCTATGTTCACCTTCTTAGGATCATCATCTTCATCGACATTGATATTGTAACATCCTTGCAATTTCTGAAGAGGTGAAGTCCATTCATCCTCTTCTTGCTCCACAGGGAGGCTAGGTGCCTCCTCAAATACTTTTTGTCTTACAACTTGTAAATCTTGATCTACCTTAGGGTACTGACTTTCAAACAAGAATGTAGCTACAAAGTTCTGTGTCATACCTTGCCAATCTGCAGTGGTGAGGTGCAATTCCGCTTCAAGATACCAGTTGATAGGCTTTGTGTCTAGATTATTGATGAATTTATGCACCCACTATTCTTGAGGAATGCAGCTCCAAGCCTCCTCACAACCTCACACATGGTCTTTCATACAACTTTGACATGTGTGCCTAACTTCACATCCTTCGACTTGTTCTGAAAATCACGTTGTCATCAAAGTGCAACATTGTATCCAGTTCACGATGTTCCTTCTATGTGTTCCCCACCATCTTGCTGGAGTAGCTTTCAAAGCCTTGTCCAGTGCCAACATTCTCTGTTTACTGGTACAATTTCTTCAAATTCCAATAAGAAAGTTTCTAAGTGATTCAAACCATCAAATGTGGGTAAATTACTCACAGTTGTGCTGATCCAACGAACTTCTCTGGTCAATCTAGCACATCGCCGCGTAGAAACTTCATACACCTTGTTTTGCTAGTTCTATGGTGCTTCTTTTGAGTCTGATGAGCATGCGTTGTCACTTCGCCAGCTTAAATTCCCATCTGGTGTAGGATTAATGTAATCCTATTGTCTTGCAGTCAATTTGTATATATTCTCTAGCTCATATGTGCGGTCCTCTTCTCTGATGGGCTCGGTGTATCTTGGACCTTCATTAGGATCCAAAGGTGCAATGACCCTAAGGCCATCACCTTCAAACTTCATTCTTCTTTTATTTAAGTCAACAACAATAGAATTGTTGAAAGCCCAAATAATTCCTAACAGTGCGGGGTAAGGACAACTATCATCGACTATCTCAATCACCTCGAAGTCCACAAATGTTATGACCCCATCGATATCCACATGGACATGTTCCAGTCTTTCGAAGGGGATCACAGCATGTTGCTTGGCCTTCCTGAGCTTGATGGGGGAACAAATCAACTTAGCTTTTCCCATCAGTGCCCGGGTCTACTTCATCATAACATTGAACTTTGATCCTAAGTCGAGGACCACATAGTCTATATCATATTCTCCAATTTGAGCGTTAAGGCGTAGTTCCTTATTTGTCCTTCTCATTTTGGATAGTTGATGTACTACTTTATTCAGTAGAGGATCTACCTTTCCTAGCTCATATTGTCTGATCAAGTTTTGGAGCTCTTGTACAACGCTCTCATCCTTTATCAAATTAATACAAGTGCATAAAAATTCCATGAGTCTGCTTACCTCTTTTCCTTCTCCAGGCGAAGCGGATTGATCAAAGGCCAGGGGCATTCCACATTCTCTCACTTCTGGTTGTGCCTTTGTTGAAGAATCTTGATCTCTTCTAAACTCTTTTCTTTCCTCTTCAAATGTCTGCTTCTCTTTCTTTGGATCAAACTCTTGTGTCTTCTCCACAACTTTTCTGACTCCTGATTGTTCAGTAGTCTTTCTTGGAGTCACCCTGTCTTCTCCTGTAGCAGTGCCTCCTCTAGTGATAACAACAACTCTGGGATATGCTCTGCGAGGTTCTATTGTGATTAGTTGTACTTGTTGGTTTCCTCCTCATCTTTCCTGAAGTTTGGTTAACAGTGTAGGATAGTCTTCCATGACATGTTCAAATGAGTTGCAATAACTGCAAGTGGTACAAGGGTTTTGACAGTCCCTTGCCAAATGACTTGGCCGTGCGCAGTTATAACAAATGATCTAACCTCTACCTCAACCCATACCTCCTCCTCGTCCTCTTCCTTTGAATCCACCACGAGAGTTGAAGTTTCCTCTTCCAAGGGAATTATACTACGTAGTGTTCCCTTCTTGTTGTACTTCGCCTTGAATTTTGTATATATCCCTTGAACTTTCATGCATGAGGTCATAGGCCCTACAATCCCTATCATCATACCCTACTGACTTAGAGAACATGAAATACATATTTGTGGGTGTCTGAACATATTTTTGCATGTAATATCATTCACCGGGGTGATGTCTGTTTCTACATACCTTGCACCAAGGTAGGGTAACTTGCTTCAAAGGGCTCATAGCTCCAAATGCCAAGTACTCATGAAATAGGGGACAATGCTCCTTGTCATGGTCTTCTTACTTGCATCTGATACACCAGATGTATTCTCTTTTATCTTTTCCCTTGTCTTTTTTCATATCCTCGACCTGTAGTGATAAGCTAGTTAGCTGACTCAAAATTTGACTCATACTTGAGTTGGATTCTCCCATAGGGGTTGATTCTAGCTTCATGGCGATCTCTAGTGCCTCAGCCTGCAGAGCAATCTTCTTTTGCATCAGAGGGACTCTGATGTGTGGTAAAAGGGCAACAATGAACCATTTATTGTTCTGCTCGTCTAAGATCTCAAAAGTTAGCCAGCCCGTTAAGGTTTTAAACCTCTAATCAAACTCCCAAACAGGTTCAACTATTCTCTGCTTGATTTCTTTCAAATCTGTAATGCATTGTGAATTCGACCTGGGTTTCTTGAATTATGCAACCAATGCATTCTTGATCTCATTCAGCGGTTTAGGCTGTGCAATTCCTTGGACAAGTTCCACTGCATTAAATGCTAGACAATTTTGAAGGATGAATATACATATAACTCGAAATTTCAAGTCCTACCAGTCTTTTAGAAAAGAACACCCTTACACCGTCTAAACAACGATAGATGCACATGTATGGTTGTTTATAAATATTCATATATATATATATATATATATATATATATATAAGTGATCTGGAAATAAAACACATAATCGTAACCTCATTCTACCATTATCTTGATAACTCAGATCATTATATTTATTCAGTTTTGTATCCAATCTAGATATTACCAGTTCAGAATGAAACATATCGTCAATAACAACAAGGCATGTTGATAGGAAATAAAATGACATAATATTGTATATCTAATACACTTCGATCTCTTTTCTTAGAAATCAAACATACAGAAATGGCAACAGAGCCTTCAATCTAAACAATAATCCATGGCAATTAATTTCTAGAGTAGGGTGAGACCGAAAACAATAAGGAGAATCATTTAAACAGTCATTTCATTTCTTCAAAACGAATAGGGTAATCCTGTACATAAAGAGTTGCAAGAGTCATACTAATAACCATACCAAAATTTAAGTTACAGTTGGGAAATTTTTCCCTTGTCAAGCCTAATAGGAGACTGAGGAAACAACACAAAATGACTACATGTAAAATTGCAACACTGAATGTTCAAACTCCAGAAGAATTACAGAAGGGAACTCGAATACCTTTTTCACCGAGCATGCGGATGAATATCTGAAACCATTGCATAGACAAAAAACCTAGAAGAATCACCACACAAAGATTAGAAAATTATATACAAGGAAAACTTGAGAAAAAACATGAACATAGTGATCACTGTTTATGAATACATCATACCAAGACATTACTTAACTTCCAATTCCCGGATCGCATGACTTATTTCCCTTGTTTCTTTCCTTTTGGACATACGCTCAGGTCCGAGGATGGATGGGGAAAAAACTCACTAATGGGTACCCTCTCATAAAAAAGGGCCCATCATTAATGATGTGTATCAATTAAAAAAATGAACGATTTAAAACAATACAAGGAAATGTTTACAAAGTATTCAGGAATAATGAAATATAGTAAGCGACTATACTAAGTCCCTTTATAAAGGGATGGCGTATAATATATTAAGTGTAACAAAGATAAGTATTTCATTTAGACCAGAGGCACATCTAACTGTCGAGTTTAGTCTACCAATCAAATGACACAAACATGTTGTGCATAGGCATCATAAACATATTTTTCCCGCACATGGCAAAAGCTACTTAACAGTTGAGTTATAGATCCACCAGAAACAATGTACATGGGATATAGTATTAATTCAATGTTTGATACAAAAACCCCTCGCCACTGAATTCAAATGGTAGGGATAGCGAAAATGACAAATAACATCTGAGAATTTTTAAGAGACTTTGTTGGTACTGTAAGATATCATAGTATGACGAAAATCACATAGGCCCTTTAATTCAATGGTGGACGACAAGTTGAGACCAGAACAGATACAAGATGAATTATACAACGCTATATGCAGTTCACGACGGGACACTTTCGTATGACTCTTACCCTTCCTCGGATAAACAAAAGTTTATTTTACTATAACTTAGTGAGGGGTGGGCGTATACAATAAGACAACAAAGGGGACTGTAACTGTAACTAAATAAAGGATTTAAGGTTTTGGAGCCTCAGGTAAGTGGCCTTCTTTACGGTCTTGAAGGCCAGAACAACGAATAAAGGTAAACTAGAGACCTCATGAAATGTATAACCATTACCATTATCCAAGCTATATATTGTCAAGCAACCTTCACATCGAATGACTCCATAACCAGAATGATTGTTATAATACAGAGGGTTCCCAAAGAGACTAAGCAGATGCTCTTACCTTGTTTATGCGGAGTCCCATGGTAGAGGTCCACCCAAAACATTTGTTCCAGGGCGACTCCACAGCTTAAGCACTGAAGAGTTACAAAGAAGTTTTGATAACTCGACCACAATCGTAGGAAACACACAGAGTCGATGTCAAAATAAGACTAATGAAGATGGTAGACTCTAACACCCATCTACCCGTGTAATTACGCTTTATGGTAGTAGGTAAGCTCAGTACCATAGCTAGGGAAAGGTGGCGAGATTTCAGAGGGACACATTAAATTCGTTATAATCCCGAGGGGTTGTTTTCAGAGTGCCTTAAACGCTCTAGCAGAATAGTCATTACACCTTCTCGACCGTATCCAAAGTTGATCTCGCCTCAATCCACAAAAAAATGGAATTGGCAGACAATTCATATTACTCGTTCTATTTTGGTTAGGGTTTGTTGTACTCATCGAATTCCGTTAAGGAAAAAGGGAGCCTCATATCAAGAGTTAGTTCGGATGGGAATGATAATTATCCCTAAAAGGATGATGTGAGAACTGGTCCTTAACTACTATCCCCATGTCTCATACTCACACGTACTAGGACCACTTTGATAGCAAAGGGTTCATTAAGTTCTCTTCCACCCATACCCGAAGAAATGTAATGGCCACTTTAGAATTTATGAAGGGTCATTCGTAATACTCTTCTCACAGTAATCCTTGTTGGCGCAATAGAATTGTCAATAGAATTTATAGATATAGGTTATTGCATAAACGTTTTGTGGTGCAATAGGTTTGGTAATAGTTATGTTTATATATATATATAATGTTGCATAAATATTTTGTGACACAATAGATTTGACAATAGTTATATATGTATATAAATTGTTGCATAAATATTTTGTGTCGCAGTAGAATTTGGCAATAGACATATATATATATATATATATATATATATATAGGTTGTTGCATAAATACTGTGGTATATATATGTATAGTTTGCTAAGGACAGAAGTAATTCCGTCGCGGTTAGAATAGAAAGAAACACTTGTATGATTGCAAGGAGTCAAGGGTTTCGAGGATGAGGTGAAGTCTTATAATTTCACTTATAAAATGGCTTTGATAAGTATTAATGTGGGAGGAAGAAGAAGATAATATCCTTGTAGCAAGACTAGAATTAAATATGTCTTTAATTTGAGAATC
>ML822366.1:86718-98747 GCA_009831015.1 Picea engelmannii
AAAAGCATAAATATTCCATTTTTATGGCCATCGAATTCCAATTCAAATGAGCTTCATCTCTCCTTTTTAGTTGGCTGCCAAAACAATACTGGATGTATTTAATCATGAACATTTTTATCACCCTACATGAGAGATCGCCCTCTGGAATTCCAGAAACTCCTGCAATGTCAACCTAGATCTCCACTGGGTTCTGATACCTAATAAACTTCAGTAATGACTCATTTGATGCCTCCTTCTCACTCTGTCACTCAAACAATCCTTCATTTCATCACACAATCCAAACACATCTCATATGCCATATTCAAGGCTCTATAAACACATATCCATTCATTTTGAAACTAGGCACTAAATGCAGCGTGCATATGCTTGAAATTATGACCTCCATAGTAGGGTTGTTTAGATGAAATCCATGTTTTTTTGTATATAACGAAAATTTAATGTCATAATATATGTAACTTGATAAAATTCACATTCTCTGCATATAACACATTGGAAGTATTTGATAAATATCTAATAGTTGAATCTAAATTTCATCACTGGTTTCTTCTAGGTTCATGTATTTTGTTAATTATATGTTTTAACTTATTTTATATCCTCCTCCGTCATAGTTAGAAGAGTTAAATTCTCTTCGGTCTCGAAGGAAGAAATAAAGGGCCATTTATTTCAGTTAGGTAGGATCCATAGTAAGTCCTTCATTTTCTCTTTAGTTCTCTCTGCTTTCTTCTGGTTTAATCCTACACTATACCTTCACTAGTCCTAGACTTGGTGATGGTTTATCTTTCAAAATTGTCAAGCCTTTCACTAAAGCAATCCCAAAATTAGGGACAAGAGCAAGGGTTGAAGTGGCTTATCCTGAACCAATTGATTCCATAACAAAAGAACATTTAGCAAACTTAAATTAACTTGAACTAATAGGCAGAGTTCATCAAGTGAAAGTAGTGGGAAACAAAGTCAAATGAATGAATGAATTAATTCATTTCATATGAAGTAATGATACCTTACTTGCGTAGAGCTCACTCAGGCACGACATTAAGACGTTATGACTAGTTAGTAATTGCTCTCTTCCTATACTAGCTATATTAGTGGATTCAAATTTGGTATATTAGAGAAGACTTCTTATTAATAATACACACCCAAACCTAAAGTTCTATATTTAGTAGCTTAGACTGTATTCTTTGAAACAAATGTCCCCACTAGCTGGTAATTGTTGTTTTTCTAGACTAACTGGATTACTACTTCAGATTTGGCATATTGGTGGAACATTCTTATCAATAATACACAGCTCAATCTCAAGTTCTATATTTAGTAGTTTGGATTGTATTATTTGAAACAAATGTCCCCTGGTGTAAGTTTTATATTTAGTAATTTGGACTGTATTTTTTGAAACAGATGTTCCCAAGTGACCACTCAAGTAAATCAACATTTCTTCCACCTAGATCTGTAGCTGATCTATTCATGGTGTTCTATTATAATTTTTATTTAATGTCTATCTAAGAGAGTTAAATTTGGAATTTCTCCTATGGTTTAGTTTAGTGGTGGAGTTTGTTTACTCTTAAAACTTTAACACATCATAAATCAAATTAATATAAAGAAACATAGATAAAATGTTTAAACTCAAAAAACAAAGGGTCTAGTGCTTTAAAATTTATGGTTTAATGACTTAGTTTGTTTACCATTAATACATCATAAATCAAATTAATATAAATAAACTTTAAGAAATTTTTTAAACTCCAAAAGTACAGGGTCTAATGCTTTAAACATGATTTAGTACAAAATGGTAAATAGGTTTCTTTTAACCACGTCATTGAGTGAAAATTGAACCTAACACTAAGATACACTAAATATTAGATCATCACAAACACTAAGATACACTATTTAAACATAAAAAAAAATATTAAAACCTAAAACCAAAAAGTTAGTTATTGATAGTAAAGTAAATAACATCATATAAGGGGAATTGATAGTAAGGCCTTGATGCATCATAATATATTATTAAGTTGAATAATTTTTTTGGTCATTGATACTATAGATTTTACCTTGCAAAAATGGAACCCTACACAAAGCATAATATCTAAAAATTGGTCATCCAATCTGAAAACAATAACAAAATGAATATAATGATGTAAGGGATTGTAAGTGATGAAATAAAATCATTATAAGTTATTCAATGTATTGTATAAGAGATATTTTTGATATTTTAAATTATTTAAAAAAATTAAAACTTTTAAAAATAATATTTTAATAAAAAATAAATCCTTAAATTTTTATAAAATTAAAATTGAAAAAAAATTAATAAAAACATTTTTTTTTTTAAATTATCTTTAAAAAATATAAAACAATATTTTCAATAGTAATAAAATGAAACTTTTATTTAAATTTTAACCAAATTTAAAACTTAAAAAACTATTTAAATACATCATGTACCAAAGCCAATCTCTCAAACATATTTAATGAATAAATGTGTCAAGTTTGTTTCTCTTTAAAGTTTCTGATGTTACCTGTGTTTTTATAATTTACAATTGTGATATACTTTAACGAAAATGCAATATCTTTTCTTTTTTTATTAAAAAAATTAAAATAAATAACATAAATTTATATTAATTATAAACCTAAGCAAATTAAAGTTAATTTTGATAAAATTTATATGCTTTCACATGTCTCAAAATAAAATGAAAATGAACTTGTGCTGATTTCTTTAGCAACTTAAAAGATCTATGCAAGTTTACTGGATGTGTTGGAAATTTGAAAATTCGATGAATTGGACATTGAAATCTTCAATCGTAGTTATGAGAATTTGATGAATAGAATTTTGAAATCTTCAGTCTCACTTCTGCTGATTTCTTTAGCAGTCTTAGTTCTGAGAATTCGATGAATTGAATTTTGAAATCTTTAATCTCACTTCTATGTTAAATGATTAAAAATTGTTTATTTATATGGAAAACCATTTTAAATTGAGCTGAAGAGATTTCAGCTAAGAATGTTGGTTTTATGGGAGTTGAATCAACAATGTTTAATGTCTATAATATTAAATAGTTATGTGTATTTTGAACAATGATGAAAATCTCAATTATTGATGAGGACACTCATGAGAACTCCATAACTATAGAAATACGTTAATAGGGTTTTATTGAGTGATATTAATTTAAATTAATCGAACCTGGTGTAAGTGTGTGGATGAGGTCTTTTATTTTATAAATAAGGAGATTTTATACACAAATATGATATCTGAATTGATGTTGATCTTAAAATTAGATTATTATTATTATTAAAATTTATTAAAAATAATGTACCACAAAACAAAAAATAATGTAAATAACTAAGTTCCATGTTTGCAAGTTGCTAGTTTATGTAGAAAACAGTTATATAGAAAATAGAGATGTTGAAAACCGCTATATGGAAAATAAATATGTTGAAAACAATTATAGATCAAATTGAAATACTCTCTGCCTTCTCTTAAGGAAGAATGCAAGGTATATTCATCAACGCCATTACAGGGGTATTGAACTGGGGGTGTTATAGAATGATATCAAAGTATATGAAATAAATATTCAAGGTCCAAACCTCTCTCTGTCGTTCGATAATTAGGATAAAGCACTGTCGGGAAAGAGTTCAGGTTTAACAAAGAGTATTATTGAATATAACACTCAACTTTCTAAACAAACAATAATGAAAAGGGACTCAGATTAAAAAACGTATGCAGATCAAAACGATCCGAATTACTTCATGAAAAGGATATGAAAATCAAAACCTTGAATAATATATATATATATAATTTAAAATGATATACATAATTTAAAGCCATTGACATTATTTTTTTTCCAAGAAAAAATTATCTCAAATTTATATTTATATTGTGTATAAATTCCTTTACAAAATGCAAATGCAAGATCTGTGGGAGGGAAAAAGTAATAACAGTCCAATGGAATGGAATAGACAGGGAGGATACAACAATACTTTTTAAAAACTAGTTTAGACAAAAATGGAGCTGCTTGATAGGATGACGACAGTGAATCTATACTTAGTGTTTGCAGAACTGCACTCAATCCACTTTTCCTTCACATTTCAAAGATATTAATAAAGGAGATTGGGCTTTCTTTCCCACTGTCCCAGTGGTAAACCGATAGCCTTCCTTCAACTTCATTTAGAGCCTTCTTTGAGAGGGCATCAACCTCTTTATTGTGAACCCTATAAACATGTTGGAAGCTGATATCTTTGAAATTTTTTGCCAACTCCATCGTTTTTTGTTTCCAGCACTCGATATTAACTGCATGGAGGTTACTTTTATGGTTTATCCAGTCAATGATAACTCTTGAATCACCAAGGATTTGTAATTGATTAATCGACCAGAAAGTTGCCAGAGTGAGGGTCGCCCATAAACCCATAAGTTCAACTCTAGTATTAGATCCCACTATGCAGTTGAAGAACCACTTGGTGATCCTCGATGGATGTGTCTTGAAGATGCCTCCAGCTCCGCAACATAAACCATTGGATTGCGCTGCACCATCAAAGCAAGCTAAAGTGTAACCCTCAGCCTGGGTAACCTCACAAACTTTGTTTGGGAAGACTTTAATAGAGGACGACTGCCAGGAGAAAGATGCCAAGATCCTGTGAACAACATAGAGAAGGGAGGGGGAACGATCATCAAAGATTGCCTTATTTCTTTCAATCCAAAGCTGCCAGTAGGCAAGAGAAGCCAAACTAACTGGGGCAGATTTCTCCGAAGACCACAACTTGAAGCAGTCCGAGACAGTGGAGCCGTTCCACTGTAAATTAAGAGAAAAATGGGTAATCAGGCATTGCCAAACAACCCTCGTGAAATTGAAATGGATTAAGATGTGATGGATGTCTTCAGAGGAGCGATTACAGAGGTTACAAACCCCTTCCCAGCCTCTCTTCTGGAGCATCTCCCAGGTGAGAACTTTCCCTTTTGTAGAGAGCCAAATGAATAATTTAATCTTGAGCGGAATCAGCCACTTCCACAATCATTGAATCCAAGAGTTGTCAATGCCAAAGTCCAGCGGCTGAAGTAGGGCAGTGTATAATTTTTTAATTGTTATGACCCCCGATGTGTCTCCTCCAGCCCAAAAAATTGAGTCCGAGTTGGAATTGAGAGAGATACCGGTGCTTCTCAGTGCAGAGGAAAAGGTGTGGCATTCAGTGGCAGCTTCACCGCTCAAATTTAAATGACCGTTGCTCCACTTATCCGGTAAGGGGAAGACACGCTTTAGATCTTTCACTTGAGCCAGCGGCAAAATACTAAATGAAGAAAGGTGAGATTGCAATGATGTTGAGAGGATCGATCGGTCCTCCAACCCAAGAATCTTGTCCCTTCCGATCGAGATAGCAGATCCCGATCCAAGCCTCCATCTAAGGCAATGAAGAACCACTAGAGAAGATAATGTCAGACCCTTCCAGATAGAGGACGCCCACTGCTGAAAATGAGAAGGCTTTCGAATCCAGTCGAGAAGTGGCAGGTTCCCCAGATACTTGTCTACAATAATGCGATGCCAAATGATGTCATGCATAAGCACTCTCCAGAAAGAACTTGCCAGAAGAACCGTGTTGAAGAGGGTAAGATTTTTGAGCCCCCAACCCCCTACCTGTATGGGTCTTGACAAAATTTCCCAACTACACAAGTGGAATCGGTGATTGACGTTTTGCCCACTCCACAGGAAATTGAAAGAAAGAATACACAGATTAGTCAGGATAAAGCAGGGAATCCGCTCCAAAGACATCTAGAAGATGGAGAGGCTTTGTAACACATATTTAACTAGGACATAACGCCCTCCTAGAGACAACCACTTGTTACACCAAAAACTTATTTTCCTTTCAAACTTTGCCACCAGCCAGCGCCAATCTTCAGAATTTTTTGCACCAGGTTTTAGCAGATATCCAAGGTACTTGAAACCTTGACTCAATTCAATGAAGGAAAAGGGGATGGATGCTTTTAGAGAACAGATCTCGGCTTCATTAAGCCCACAATAATGTGTTGTGGACTTTGTAAAGTTAATGCAAAGACCCGAAGCAAAACAGAACGCCTGAAGCAAGTCTATGATCACTATCCACCTCGTATGGTTAGCCTTTGACATTAAGAGAACATCATCAACAAACATTAGATGAATGATATTTATAAACTTAGAAACTTTAATACCTGAGATATGATGTTCAGAGATACTTTTTGATAAAAGCAAGCTGAGACCTTCCATTATCAATATAAATAGGTACAGTGAGAGTGGGCATCCATGGTAGAGTCCCCTCTCACTCTTGAAAAACTTTGTCGCCTCTCCATTTATCAACATTGCAAAATTTGCGCTAGTAACACAGGACATAACCCAATCAGTTATCTTGATTCTAAATCCCATAGTAAGTAAGATCATCCTCAAGTAATCCCAGTCAATGTTGTCAAAATCTTTTTTGAGATCCATCTTCAAAACCAGGGCCTTAGTATTTTTCTTTTTAATGTTATGAATTCTTTCATGAGCCGTGCCAATAGCATCCAAGATTCTTCTTCCCTTCAGAAACCCCAACTATTCAGCAGTTAGACATCTTTCTAATATCAGTTTAATTATATTAGAGAGGACTTTTGAAATTACCTTATAAATAAGGTTGCAAAGGGAGATCGGGTGGTAGTCGTTGAAAGAAACCGAGTTATTTTCCTTTGGGATCAATGCCAGGAAGGTAGAATTTAAGCTTCCAAAGATATTGCCTTTTATACACGAATCCTCCACCATCTGAAGTAGATCATCTCCTACAAGATCAAATAAGAATACGAAGAACTCAGACGTCCATTCATCAGGGCCTGGGCTTCTGTCTTTTTTGAATTGGTCCAGAATCCCTTTCAGTTCCAGCAGAGTGACAGGTTTATAGAGGTCAACAACTTCCTCCTCAGTAACCATTTTTGGGTAGATGCTAGCAGTATTGATTATCTCATTTAAGTTGGGTCTATTGTTGGCTTTGTAGAACTGTTCAAAATGAGAGACTGCTTCCTCTTAGATCGCTTCCTGACCACAAAGGATGCCACCGCATTCGCTTGAGATTGACCAAATATACTTTTTGTTCCTATTGAAACTAGCCACCTTGTGGAAAATTTTTGTGTTTGAATCTCCACTTCTTAACCAAGTTGCTCTGCTACGTAATCTCTAGCTATTTTCCTCCTCACAGAGAAGATCGTTTCTGCTGCTTTCCAGCGCTTTAAGGGACTTGTTATCCTCCACTGATAAGGCAACAATGGCTGAGTTTTAATGAGCTGGTTGATCTCGAACTCCAGATTATTTAGCAAGTAAGTCTCTTTTTCCTTTTTAGCTTTATACCAAGATTTTGTTTGGGATTTGAGTACCTTTAATTTCCACACAATACGCAGTTTTGGACTTTCTTCATGTAGAAAAGATGGATCCTTCCAGACACTATGAACTAAAAAAGAGTAATCGGAATCTGACAGCCAATGAATATTGAACTTGAATGGAAAAGCTTTGTATAGAGGAGGGACTTTCAATTGAAAAAGAATTGGGGCGTGGTCGGATACAAAAGGGAGTTCCACCCAAGATTTTGATAATCCTACCAAAGTCAATAAGCCTTTAGAAACTAAAAATCTATCCAAACGTCTAGAAATCGCTTTAGAGCCAGAACGCCCGTTTCACCAAGTGGGGACAAAACTTGTTGGCAAGACATCGATCAAGTTCTTTGATGCAAATAGATCTCTGTAAAATTCTTTGTTAGGACCAGACAGGAAGGAACCTCCTGAGTGTTCATCCTTAGAAAGAATAATGTTCAGATCACCGCCTAGAATAAGATTCAGAGTGGAGAGGATACCACTGTTAGCTAAGGAGGTCCAGAACTACTTACGGTCAACACATGGCCCATAATTGTTGAGAAAAGCCAACTCCCGATTGGTAGATAAACAGTGACCTGCCAACAAAATTCCTCCAATCATCAGGAAGGGAGTCAAATCGAGCAAATAGGGGTCCCAAGCAACCAGAAGGCCACCAAAATTTCCAATGGAATTAACAACCATAGAGACCCATGAGGAGCAAAAACGATGCATGAAGTCCCTAGACTTTTTTTCAACCGAGAGGGTTTCTTGAAGAAAAATAAGAGCAGGATTCGAACGATCTAGCAATCTACAGAAAGAAGCATCTTTGAGGGTGCCTCCAATCCCTCGAATATTCAGAGAGAGTACTAACATCACTTGGATCGTGCTAAGGCCTTCAATGCTCTAAGGGCCTTTCCAGCCAGGGAGGGAATGACAGTAGCCTTTGGTTGAGAATTTTAACTCTCCTGTTTCTTTCTAGAACTTCGTGTCTGTAAGGGGGAGAGTTCAGTTCCAAAACCTCTAGACTAAGTGAAAGTTTTACTTCCTTTGCCTGTATGGTGGGAGGAAGAGGTGCCATCCTCCGAAGAGGGATCGATGAGTTCCTTACCACGATAGATAGGTAACATGGAGGAGTTATCAAGAAGAAAAGGCCAAGAAGAAGAAGAGTTCAGAATAGCAAAGAGGCTAGCTTCATCCTCCTTAGCCTCCCTATATCCTGGCAGAACCGGGGGGGAGCCTTCTGAATCTAGAGAGGTTAAGGGGAGACTCAAATGCCTAATCGGAGAGGAAGGAGGAGGGTGGATCGGAAGGGAGGAGGGAGCAGGGTTTGACGATGAATCTACAATAGAGGGGAGTGAGCCAGCCATAGGGGGGTTGAGAGGAGGAGGGGGCAAGGGAGCAATAGAGCGGGGATCAAGGGGGAAAAACTTAGTTTCAGGAAGGGAATCCTTTGCATAGGTGGATGAAGATAGCCAAATGGAATTGTTTATAGCTTCCTTCTCTATAGCGGAAAGGGATTTAAAAAGGAGAGGGCAATGTTGTTTGATCTTTTCCGATATAGAATCAGACTGCCCAAGAAGGGGAGTGGGGGTAGGTTCAAAGGAAACTTCCATAAAATTTAGGGAAGGGTCTTCGTCCATATAGTCAGGATGATTTACGAGCAAGTCAGAATCATCAGAGGGTTCAATCAAATCCTTACCAGGGAAAGAATGATGGAGATGGCCTGTTTTTCGACAATGGTTACAGTGGAAGGGGAGCCCGAGATAGTCCAGTGTCTGAGCTAGTTTTCGTCCTCTCCATTCGATTTCAAGGGTCTCCGGTAAACCAACAAAAATGTCCATCTCGACCAGAACTCTGCCCATTTTCCCAATGAATTTGCCCAAAGAATCTCCTATAGCTCAAAGAGCTCCTTCATTACAGAGGAACAAAGGAAGGCCCGGAAGTAGGACCCAAAGGTGCCTGTGATGAAAATAGTCAGTGTCGGGGTTGAAGGCCATTCTCCAGCACTTGATCATGAGGCTGCTTCCATCGATGACCCACAGAGTATTTAATAACAAATAGGCATCCTCAGGTGACTTGCAGATAAAACCAAGCCATCCTTTCTTGAGATAGAGGACCTCAGGGGAGTAGCCTAATCGAGGAGACCAATGAAGTTTTATCCAATCCTCAAGAGGGTGAATGTTTAACATTTTATAGGAGATTCGACCCACAATAACGCAGAGCGACATTTTGCACAAATCTTCTAAGCCCACTCCATCTCCCAGCACCAAACGCTTTGCCCTTTTATTTGATTTCCACTCCTTTCGGCCATAGGGGGCAGACTGACCCGAGGTAGAAGGGACCTTTTGAACACCTGGAAAATAAGGGTAAATTGTGCAACCAGTTTGGAAAGAAGGATGAGTTAAAAGGCAAGGTCCATCAGAAAAGGAAGGGACTGTCTCTGGAGCTCTTGCTGCAGTCAGTGGAGGAGAAGACAATCTAGCGAGTAACTCGTCGGGAAAGGAAGATTTGTTTGAAGTGAAGAGAACGTCGGTCTGCTTGTTCTCGAGAGAGTCAACTTTTTCGAACAACCCCACTTGTCTCCAGATAACCTCATCGGATGGATGCATAAGATTATTTAAATGAATATCCATTTTAGGCAAAGAGCTGTTATCCATCCAGGCCCACCAGCAACCACCAATAATAGTGCTGACGGGTAGCTCAGAGGCACGAAGAGATGTTCGGAGAGGAAGACGACATGAAGGTTTACCACCGATCCCTATGCATCAGTAGATGGAAAAGAAAACAAAGCCGGGACACAAGAGGACAGGAAGGCACAGAGAGAGGAAAAGGGACACAAAGAAGCAGGAACAAAACACTAAAACCAAGTATAGATCAGAGTTGAGAGCAAAAAGTTCACGGACTAAAAAACTCTATCAATAATCTAAACAGAGGACGGAGTCCAGTTCCCAAAAGAATCCCTCAAAAAAAGCTTCTGGCTCCAGGAAAAAACTTCAGGTGGAATCCGGGAAGGAAGTTCCTGGTTCGCCTCTGAATCTCCTTCTCAGCTCCATCACCCTTTTCATAATCTATAGTCCCTTGAAGACCAATAACGACACTAAAAAAAATCCCTCATGGAATAATGATGGATGTGTTACTCTTCGGTGTAGTATCACGACCACTGGAATAAACGATATACATAATTTACAACAAGGTTGTATAATTACGCCGAAAGGCGTACACCTATTGACAATGGGCACAATTAATGATCTTTTAATCTTATTTTACCTTAAATCCTAATCTGATGGCTATGCATTGAAGATGCTGGCATATACTTAGTCGTCCTCCAAAATCAATGGGTCAGATTTATTGTTCATAACTTTCTTGCATTTATCAAGGCATCCGTTAACATGTTTACTTTTTAACATTTACCTAATCACATTAAAAAATTACTGTAAGAATATATAATTACCACGTTTAAATGAATAAATAGGATTAAACAGTGGCATCTAAATAATTGTCCACCAACTGTCAGCCACGTTTCAACGTTCACCAACGCTATGTACCTTTCGGTGTTAACCAGCTGCCAACCACTTTGCGACTGTGCTAATTTACTTTACTATGAGTTTTATTCAACGATGGTCGTAACCCAAAGGATACTATTAAAAAAAAAATAGCAACTCATGATGATCCGTGATCACCACAACAATGAAAGAGGCAATACAAATGAATATAAACTATTATAAGTTTGAACGCTCTTGATCATCTAATTTAAAGCATAGTAAAATGGCAGTGGCAAGGAAATAGGGTTTTACTCACCCTAATCATTATATGGAAATCCATCCCGTTACCTTTTGGCCATAAACCATACTAATAAAATGAATTAAATTAAAAGAATAATATGAAATTAAATTACCTTTACATGAATAAGACTCCACATCTATAAAAAATAATTAAACAATAAACTTTCTACCATTATATAACCAAAAAAAGGTAAGAGAAATCCTAATCACAGGAATCATTACGGTAATAATAAATGATAAGATGAACATTCCATTTAATGGAGAAGGAAATATAGATAATAAAAAATCTTAATTGATAAAAAAAATAAAATTGAAATGACATGAATAAATCACAAAATGAGGTTAGAAAAAATATAAATAATACAATTTAAAAAATAATAATAATAATAATTTTAATAAAATTAAATTGAAATATTAATAAGAGAATAAAATAAATAATTAATATAAATAATAAAATTTAAAAAATTAGTAATTTTAATAAAATAAAATTGAAATATTAATAAAAGAATAAAATAAATAAATAATATAAATAGTAATATTTAAAAAATCATAGTAATTTTAATAATATTAAATTTAACAGAAAAAAAATGTTTTAAAATTAAATTAATTGGAATTGAAAAAAAAAACATTAAAAGATTGTTGAAATAAAAAAAGGAATTAAAAAATAATTAAAAATTGTAATAAATAGCATCAAATTAAATTGAAATTTAAAAAGAGTATGTTTTCTGATTTTCTAAAAGCTTTTTTTCTTTCAAATATCTATTTAACATTTAATTATGTAAGTTTTATAATAAGTTAGAAAGAAAAGGTTAACAAACTATAAAAATAAATCTAAATTATAAAAGAATAGAATCTTTAAAAAAAACCTTTCTTGAATGTCAAATATTTTTTTACCCAAAAAAATCATAAATAAAAAAAATTAAATAAAAATATGTAAA
>ML822367.1:0-23215 GCA_009831015.1 Picea engelmannii
GAATCAAATAAAGGTAATCTTGTAATCCTAGTGGCATGGGACACTTCATGAACATTATTTGTGAAGACTTGGAAATTAAACCAAGGGAAATAATTAACCATTCAAAATAAATCCCAATAGAAATATTCTCATGGTACACATATAAAAGGAAAAAGAAGAAAGATTATGATAATTGATAATCTAGTAGAAAACAATCACAATACAATCCTCCAATCCAACTATCACACATAATTTCTCTTTCATTTAGTGAAACAAAAAAAACTTCTAGGAACCTAGAAAAATGGGTTAATGGGGATGCTTAGTCAAAACATATTTTTAAATTCATTCACGTGAACATTCCACAAACCCATAAAACCTCAACATTTCAATATTTCATGTCATAAGTAAGTATTTTACACACTAGAAAGCATTGAAATTTTCAATATAAAAAATTACAAGTGGCATCTTTAACCAAAGCATCAATTTATCTTTGCCAAAGATTCAAATGATTCAATTGGATGAGGCATCACAATGGATTGAAAATGATCCCAAATATAAATTATTTCCTAGAATGTGTTTAATATTAGATTATGAGAAGCCAAGTGAAAATTAACACTTCCCTAAGTTTCTTTCATATAAAGAGAAAAAATCATGAGATGTTGGTTGCACAAGTAATTTTCCAGCCTGCATAACAAAAATGAATCTCATGTTCAACTGTTTGACAGTTTGGGAAAAAATCTTCCTCTAATGATTAACTTATTAAAATTAAATTATACTAAAAAGAAAAATAAGAAACATGATTAAAACTAATCCTAAGAAAATCTTTCTATGCTACTCTAAACTTGAACTATATCGGGTGTCATAAAACTTATGTAAAAGAATAAATCTAGTGCAGTCATTCAAGTTTTCATCTTTCATTCATTTAGCCAAATCTCACATCCTTCTTCCCAAGAAATAAGAATTATGTGTTTTCCCACAATATTCCCTTCGACATAAGACTCAATGTCATTAATTGTTGTAGGATGTGGACCCCTGGACACATCATCGTGTTCCCGAAATCAGAATCATTCAAATTAAACAAGTATAACAATAAAAATTTAATTCCATCCATCTTTTAATGATACTTGTCCACCACTAATACTTTAGCATGCTCAAAAGATAAATGAAAATATGATTCAAAAAATCACCAACATTGCACACCAAAGTATTTATTTTCTCTTTTCATAAATGATGATAATGTGAAACATTTGTATGACTATATTCAACCTTGCGAGATGAAAGAGGAAATCACTATGTATATGAGAGAGATTAAGACACTCTAATAAGGAACAAATAATTTCAGATAACAACCTAGATTGATTGATTCACCCAATACAAATGAAAGATATAATTGGAAAACATAATTTAATTGAATGGGAAAAGCCTAATTTTTAATGACTTGATGTTTTTCATGATAGGTAAATCCATGAGACTGATATCCTAAAGTTTCCAAGAGTCCTCCAAGAAGAGAAACTATGAATTCCACTTCCTTGAGCTTACATATCACATGGAATGTCAATGAGTGTGTAATTTGTCTTTCTACTAGTAACATCCCAAGGCCGAGCCCTTGCTAAATTGTAATTATGTTTATAAGCTGGTGAGCCAAGTGTTTATAATATGGAAGACTTATGTGTTTATTAGGCCGGAGAGCCCAGATGCTAAGGCCAATGAGCCTGATTTTGTATATGTAAAGACTCGCATCATTAATAAAAATTACATTGTTGTGTGTAGACCCTCCACGAAGAAAGAGTTATGGGGGACTAAGCTCCACTAGGTAGGGAAGGGGATAAGTGTTTAGGGATAAGGGATAAGCTAGAGGGGTTACCTCTAAAGGAATAATATTATATTATTATTTCATAGAGTCTAAGGTTTGACATAACAGTGTTGTCCTAAGTTCCCGAGGAAAGGGAAGAGTGTTAAGTGGAGCTCATGCAGCTTCACGAAGACATATGTCAACTTGGGTGCATGTAGTATTTAGGTGGGAAAGTCAGCTCATTGGGGGTTCCTTCACTATTCTGTCTCCACTCTCGCGATGTTAGCCACCCTGGAAGTCCGCCATACTCCCCACTGAAGCGCGTAATAAGATAGGAAGAGCCCAGAACCTGCAGTTATACTTGAGTTGTCTTGTGTATTTCCTGGGAAGCCCAACACACCTGTATTTTCTTGAGCTCGTGTTGTGTCTTAGCGGTTGGTTGATGATACCAACACAGTTCCTTCACTGAGCTTGTCCTGCTACCATATTCTATGTCCCTACCTGTTTTTAGTTGTTACCATCACCTTTGCATTAGCCAAATTCGATTGTTGAAATCACATGTGTCCATTTGACATAAGAGTTTAATTGAAGAAGCAGGTTGTCAGGCCTATGAGAAACTATTCCCAGGTTAGAGAGCTTGTTGGAGAAGTGAGTTCTCCTGGAGGGAATCTCGTAGTAGCTACATTATTCTAAGACTTCCGGTGCATCCTATTGTTGAAGCCCAAGGAAAGGGAGGTGTAGTAGCCGATGGACTTGTGATAGTGAATGTGTACACTTCTGGGGTGGGACAGGCATGTGGGGAATGAGGGTATGTGGGTTGTGGGCGTAAGTGGCTCCTAGGAGAAAATCCTTCATATTCTTATGTGCAGCTTCCCTGTTGTCCTTGCCAATCCTAGGAAACCCTTGCCCAATGGAGTTTAGTCCCAGATCGGGGGTGGCCCATTGCTGAGTGTGATGAGTAGCATGGTCTAAGGCTGAGAGGCTTGTGGAAGGTTTGCACGCAGTTGGTGGTCCTCAATTAAAATATAAGTACTCATTTCTCTCTTCATTTACATACTATGCATTTTTATATGTTGTTATATCTATGGTTTTTTCTGTGATTATTGCATGTATGCTTTTACTATTATTTCTGCATTAAGTTGTGTGATAGAAGAATGTAAATCATCTATTAAATATTGTTATGTGTTATTGTCTCTTCCACAAGAATATGTGTATGTACAAAATGTTAATGTCTAGTTAAAATCTGATTAGAAATATATACATATATATGTGTGTATGCTCGAGCATGTTAGTTTCTGAGGTGATGTTGCCCGACTTGTTGGTTTAAGGATGGGAAGGTCACAAAAAAAAATGGTATCACAACAGAAAGATGTTTCTACTGTGGCATTGCCTGGACTGTCGAGGGGCTCGGGACTTACAAATTGGTATCAAAGCCAAGGTTTCGAAACTGAGCTTGAATGGGAAATGTTAGTGGTTAACGAGACAAATATTTAAGAGTGAATTGTTGTCGAAAGGGATACAATTTTAGGTTCAGAGAATCCCTGGGTGCCAAGAGAATACCTTGGTCATGTTATGAAGCTCAGGAGGTATACTAGTTTATGGAATGGAAATAGAGAAGGAAGTTGCAACAACCGTTGCATTGGGATGCGAGGTTTGAAATTTGGGTCGTAGGATCATTTCAGGAGAAGGAAGACCCTTCACAGTCGTCAGATATAGATAATGTGCAAGAAAGTAAAAACCCTAAGTCCTTCAGAATTTGTGACTTCGGAAAATTTTATGTGTTATAAGAAGAAGAGGTTGAATCCCGAAGTTCTGAAGTTATGAAGAGGATCTACACTGTAGATATAGGGAAAAGTGATTGACTATTGGATTGTTTGAAGTCATATCGGAGCCGTAGATCAAGCCAAGATCAAGGGGTAAGGCACAATGACATATCAATGTATTTGGGAGCTTGACACTTCGGGCTAAACGAGGTGTGCTAAGGTGAATCCTTTTGAAGTCCCGAAGTGAAGCGACATGATGACATCACCCAGGGTGACATGGAATTCCTTATTCCTACCACATGTCAGTCAGAATAGAACTTTGACGAACCTGTTATAGCAAAAGAAATCTGACACGTGGGGCCACGTGCCACCACCTTAATTGTTGATGGTTGTACCATGTGGACCCTGAAAGGTAAAGTAAATCAGAAATTTAGAGTTCAGGAGATTTGAGGAATACAAGTGTCTCATGGGTTGAGAAATCCGAAAGGACAAAGAGCCAGAGTCATTGTGACCATTAATAGTTGTGGACATGAGTCATAAGATCTGACACTTCTGGGAGTTTTCACTCCGAAGGTTTGTGGCATTGAAGGATTTGGAAACACCCAAAGCCTGAAACTCCGAAGCATGAAGTAAGCGCTTGTTGGTTTAGAACTTGGTCCTATACATGGTCACATACGAGTTAAGAAATGAATAAAAGGGGCTAGCATTGAATGGAGAATTGTCGCATAATAGAATAGGGCTTAGAGATAGAATCTTGGGGATTCTTGATTGATGCAAACCCACCAAAAATGGAGTCTGATAATATTTATGTTGAATGAGATTGCTTAAGTTACTCTGGAAAATTATTAAAGACTGATAGCCTAACAAAAATTCGGTTGATTGCACATTTTTTGCAAAGTTAACAATTGACAGAGCCGAACTGAGTTGTCTCATAGTAGAAACAAATGGATGTCCATTTTGGAATTGAAGTAAAAAACTCCAATGGGCATGGAGAAGAAATAGACAAAGAAGTGAGCATGATGAAAATCATTAAGAATTTTCAAAAAGATGTCCAAATGCACCAGGTAGATAACAAAAGTCTTATGAGAGTCAAGGAGCAACAAGGAGACTTCAATATGAAGCTTATGCGAATCTTGGAAAGAATTGAAAAGAAATTGGATAAGGAGAGTGGCTCCAACAAATTAGAGAATCACAGAACTCCTGATGAGGAAACAAGAGGAAGAAGTGGTAGCATACATCACCAACACTCCCGAAGGAATTCCAAAAGGAGGCTACACAACAGTTCAATTACATCTCCTACTAGAAATCAAAGGAGATCTGAAGTGGATGAAAAGAAGGGTGAAATAAATAAAATCAAGCCTCCTACTTTTGATGGAGAGCACAAGAAAGATGAAGATGTTGAGGCATGTTTGTTGGGCATGAGGAAATATTTCCAACTTCAGAACTATTCTTCTCATGCAGAGGGAATAATTATCATCTACCAACTTAAAGGAAATGAATCCATATGGCAGGATCAACTTGTGCAAGTGCAACAGGTCAGAGAGAACAATGTTACATGGAGGGAATTCAAGAGACATTTTGAAAAAAAGTACTTAACTAAGAGGTATTATGACAAGAAAATGAAAGATTTATTTGAACTCAAGCTGGGAAGTATGTCCATTGATGAGTATGAAAGAAGATTCTTGGAGTTGTTGAAGTATGTACCCTTTATTAAGGATGAGACAATTAATATTCAAAGGTATCTGAGTGGGCTACCATATTTCATCAGTGATAAAATCCAATATGATGATTCTAAAATTATGGAAGAAATTATAAGGAGAGAAAAATGCTTATTTGATCAAAAAAAAGGGAAACCTATTTTCCAAAAGGCTTGGGAAGACAAGAAGAATTTTAAGAGGGGGAAAAGGCAGAAGGGAAACAAACCACAATTTTTAAGAATAGTCCTCAAGGAGAGCCAATTTTGAGAGAGCCCGGAATGGCTGAAGTAGGTGGGAAAAGGCCAAGGAAGACACCTATGGAATGTTGGGGTTGTAAAGGGGATCATAGGTATAGACATTGTCCTCACAGAAAGGACAAAGTGAGAGTTGTTCACAATGTTTAGCAAGCAGAAATGGTGGAGGACATCGGTAGAAGAGCACCAAGGACCTATGCAGCCATGGACAACAAGCAAGCTGAGTTTCAATCACACATGATTGAAGTTGAAGGTATGGTCGATAATCATGCCCTTACTATTTTAATTGATTCAGGGGCTAGTTATAGCTATGTAGATACTAAGGTAGTAGAAATATTTCAATTTCCAAGAAGCAAGCATGAGAAATCTTTGTTGGTGCAGCTGGCTACATGAGCCAAGAGGAAAGTTGTTGAGTTGGTTAAATCATGTCTAGTGGGCATGAATGGACTAAGTACCAAGGAATATTTGAACATCTTTCCTCTAGGATCATATGATTTCCTAATTGGTATGGATTGGTTGGACCAACATCATACCATATTAGACTACCATAACAAGGCATTCACTTGCTTAGATGAGGAAGGAAATCAGAGAGCAGTCCAAGGAATTCCTAGGGTAGTTGTTGTCAGAGAAATCTCAACAATGCAGCTGAAGAAGTGTTACAGGAAGGGTTGTCAAATATCTGCAGCCCATATGGAGGAAGAATCTAAGGATAGGGTGCCAAATCTGGAGGATCATGCAGTCCTAGAATATTTTTAAGATGTTTTCAAGGAGGTACTAGGATATATTGATTTCTCTATAAATTTAATGCCTGGAGAAGCTCCAGTATCAAATACTCCTTACACAATGAGTACACCATAATTAAAGGAACCGCAAATGCATCTTGAAGAGATTTTGAAGAAGGGGTATATACTCCCAAGTGTTTCACCTTGGGGTGCCCCAGTCTTGTTAATGAAGAATAAATATGGAACATTAAGATTGTGTGTTGATTTTAGACACTTGAACAAAGTGAGTATAAAGAATAAGTATCCTCTACAAAGGATTTATGATATCTTTGATCAGTTGAAGGATGCTAGGGTATTTTCAAATATTGATGTTAGGTCAAGATATCATCAGGTAAGGATTAAAGAGGAAGACATCAGCAAGACCACCTTCATAACAAGGTATGGTAATTAGGAGTTCACAGTGGTTCCATTTGGGTTACCAAATGCCCCAGTTGTTTTCATGTTCTTTGTTATCACATGAATTTGCCAGGGGTCATATGTGTTTGTTGTGAATACCCAATTCTACACCCCTACTCCATCTGCCTCTTTTTCGCACACCATTCCTAGGATTTTTCCCTTTTGGTTGATAAATTCAATTTCCCTTTCTGATCAATGATCTAGTTTTCCTTAGTATCTTGCTTAGGATATTCTCAGCTCAAGTTTTTTATGTTTTATTTAAAGTATGAACACATATCTTGTTTTTTGGTCCAAATTTCTGGTCAGCTTATTTTCTATTGATTGAGCTCACATCGATTCATCCAATTCCTTTGTTTGTATAGTTAACAACCATGAGCACAAAGAGAAGATTTCATAAAATTCCATTTCAGGCTTGAAACAAAAGCAAACATGAAGGTTCATTTTTCAACAGTGGAGATCCCATGTGAATTTCATATTAGCGGCCCTCGGGTATTCGGAATTATAAATTTGTGCAATTTTTAGCGTCAATAAGAAGCCACAGAATTAAAGATCAAGAAAAGGTTAAGTCTGATCCGTCGGATCTCATTGGGGAGAGACCGATGATGGAGAAGCATTGCATAAATCGGGACTCCGAAGGATTGTAAGAGTTATTTGTCCAAACATTCTGAAGTCCTGAAACTCGGAGAAAATTTGGGCCATCGATCAAGGAGACACGCGGTGCCAGATCTGAGCTACATAAAAAGTCATTGTGGGATTTTCTAGTTGAGGAGTGTGCAAAGGTCCTGAAGAGCCAAAACCTCAACTCTCGAAATAATCGTGGGTCATTTATCTCAAACCAACAAGGACCATTGATCTTGGCAGTAATATCACTAGAATCCCCAAAGTACTAAAGGTCCCGAAGTAAATCTCGATCATCTAAATCAAGAGGCCACACGTCACCAGATCCTCACTTTGTAAGATTTACTTTGGAGGATTATGGGAGTTATGCATTGAAAGGTATCGAAGAGTCGAAGCCCAAACTCCCGAAGTAATTGTGAACTGTTGATCTTCGCAGCAGGAAGAAAGGTCCATCCAGGAGTGATGCATGGAAACAAAAGTGGGGCTTTCCCAGATCGTAGATCATGATCAAATCAATGGCTCTCGTGTATTTAACATGTGAAATTTGTGTCAGGATTAGTTGATAGGTATAAGCCCTAGAGTTGAAGATCAAGCGCCACATGTACTTAACCATCAGATGGTCAATATCTACTTCGGGAATCCAGACTTTGGGAGTTTTATCTCCTCCCCTCTCGCTTTCATCTGGAGCATTTTCTCTTGAAGTCCACGGATCGTTGTCGCGTGTCCCTCCAAATCTAATGGTGGTAGTTTTCTTCAGAACTCCAGGATTCAATATTTTCAACATCTCCACTCCCAATTTCATCCAGAGTGATTTCTCTCTGAGTTAAAGATCAGGTGTCGCATTTCCTCCTCAAATCGACATTCGTCATTCACTTCGGAGTTCCATCTCTACATGCAGAACACCCCCGAGCTCTAAAGTGCCAAAATACGTGGAAGTCATCAGTTCATATATGTGGTTCTCTCATCAATCATGACACCTGGCATTCATTAGGATATGACATGTGGCACTCAGTCCAGGAACCTTTGGGCATATCATCCACTTGTTTCCAAGTGACACATGTCACCTCTCTTTTTCATGACATGTTGGCATGGTGATATCAGGACACCACATTAGATCATCCTCCGGGAAGTGTTATTGTTCAGTGCCAAAATTAGCACCATATCCTAGCATGGTTAGAATGATCCTAATTTTGGCAGGTAGATAAGTTTTAGCGGTGGCACTAAATTCAGAAGGAGTGCCCAGATCGTAGATTGCCACCAGATCAACGACCACATTTCATTGCAGGGACACAACATTCTCGAACGATAAAATTTTAGAGTGGTCCCGCAATCGATACCATGGTATAGCAAGAGAGGTATGTGGCAGTTGGTGGTGAATTGCGGGATCAAAAGAAGTGTAAATCTAAACCACCTTTGACGGCCCCATAATCACGTGTTTATATGATGACAAATCCAAGAGAAGTGCATGGCATCCCCCTAGGCATTAAGCCTCATCCAGATCCCGATGAGAGATCAATTAATGGAAAAGGAGAGGTGGTTGAAACCTCGACTCACTCCATAAATAGAAGGCATGGAGGGTCTGGACGTGGAGACACAACCGTTAGCCTGAGGTACCACGATGGATTATTTTCCTGCAGGCCCATGTCGATCTGAGATCGTGTCTGACAGAAGGGTACACGCATAGTCTGATAGAATAAGGTGCAAGTGAAAGGTTTTAAATGGAATGGCTAGATCACAATACTGGTAGTTGTGTATTGATCTGATTATAAATAGATTAGTTCAATATTTTTTTAAGGTCGTCAACTGGTTGAGCCAAGATCCCTACTGTGTAATTTTGATGCCAGAACTGTTCTCTAGTTATGTATCAAATTTGAGAGTTTCGCATTAATAGAAGTCAAATTCTTTCATATCTTTGTTTAAACTATTCTAAAACACTTGGGCATGGAGGATCCAGTCAAGGGTTGTGGTTCTATTGTAATGTAGGTTTGATTACAGTATTGTTGTGATGAGTTTTAGTCAGCTTCCTTGTTATCTCATTTCTCCTTACGCTGAAAGGCTCGGGCATGGAGGATCCAGTCAAGTTGTTGTAGTTTCATGGAAATGTAGGTTTGATTATTATGTTGTTGTGACATATTTCCGTGTCTGAAACTTAAGTTAAAGAGAGCTCTTGAGCTTGATTTTTTCTTCACCAAGCTACTTGAAAACTGGAGTCTCATAGAATTACTGTCCAATCCTCTCAACAATTCTTCCTTCTTCTCACACTTAAACTAAAATCACTAACTGAAGTTAATGAGGACCTCACTTCCGTGTGAATTGCTTGTTTAGTTTCTTTGTTAAAATCATTCCTGTACCGAGTTTCATCCATTTGAACTCCACTCATAAAACCAACATCCACCAAACATTTTGATGGGTACTAGGCTTATCCTCTTGGAATCGGAGGGTGACTCTTAGTGTTAAAATTCATGGTGTCATTGTCGGGGAATGAATTGAATACATTTCCCTTGAATTGAATGAAAAAGAAATTATGATTTTGAAGGTGCATCAGAAATCAATAACTTGAAGATTGCAACTTGCACCTGGCGACTCCACTATTTCAGTTGTGTCTCCTAAAGTCAGACACATGAGGTCTACTCCAAATCTTCCTCTGGGAACACCTGAAGCTGACCCAAAAAAGATTATCAAGAAAGGAAATACCTCTCAAGAAGGGCTTTCAACTATTGTTCCAAGTGATTCTAGTAATTTACAAACTTGTTCTTTTAAAACTCCAGTATTTGCATCTATTTCTCCTATTATACCATCTATTGGAGTTTCCAAAAGTTTAAATTTTGGAAGTTTTCTTATTGATTTCCCCTCCTAGTCTTTATTTGGAAGGAGAAAGTTTTGAAACACTTGTCTCCCCTGATATTGTAAAGTGGTTTAGACCCAGGAGCTTAGAAGACTTTCCCACTTTGGTCTTTACTACTCCTCCTCCTATTAAAGTTACTACATCCAAAGAGGGGTAAAATTATTTTCCCTTGAACCCCATATCATTCTCTTCTGACACTCAACCATGTCCCCTTTCCCTTAGAAACACAACTATAGTCGTACCTATTCCAACTCCATATCCCCTCGGTTCTCCTAAAGTTCACATCCCAATGGAAAGTGTTAATCCTCCTAGAAACATAATGGCTTACATACTGGCTACCAGATATGCCCCTCTTTTTTTACCTCAGCCTATGTATGCTCTCCCAGCTGGATACTACCTTAAGTACATGCCCAAGTTTATAGGCGAGGAAGACATAACTAGAGAAGAACACCTTTCATCTTTTTATAGTTATGCAGATAATCAAATCATTGAAAACGAATATGTGTGGATGAGAGTTTTTGTACAGAGCCTTGATGGTGAGGCTAGGAAATGGTTTAGGGGATTGGCACCTAGATATATTGATGGGATTGAAGCTATGGATGATTCATTCTGGAGGAATTGGGGAGATAAAAAATATTTTCTTTATTATATTACAGAGTTTGGGTCACTTAAGAGGAAAGAGGGGGAATCTGTTTCAGACTTCTCAAAACCATTTAATAAGATGTACAGTAATATCCCCAATGAAATTAATCCTACTGAAACCTCTGCCAAGATCACTTATTCTAGTGCTTTTGACCCTGATTTATGCCTCCTGTTAAGAGAAAGAAGAGCTACCTCCTTGTCTCATATGCAATATGCAGCCCTTGAAGTAGAATCCAATATACTAGCAGTTCACAAACTTAGGAGTAAGGATGATAGAGACATAAGAAAAGTTAGGTATGAAGCTTCAACCTCTGGTTCCTATGCTTCCCACCCTCAAGTGGATGAGTTGACCAAGCTGGTAAAATCACTTTCTGCAGAAGTAGAAGGTTGAAATTTGAAGGAAAGTAGAGCTATAGGAATCCCCAGAATGATGATACTACAAGAAATTTCAGAAGACCAAATAATGCCCCTTAGATCATCCAAAGAGATCAAATGAATAGGGATAGGGATGATAAAAAAATCCAAGATCCTCTCCAAAATAGCCTTGTTACTGATGAAGAAGGAGAGGAAGAAGAAGTTGATACTGAAATCCATTGTCTTGGTGACACCTATTCATCTCCTCATTTAAATCAATCTACATATGAAGAGGCTCTCGTGGACAACCAACTAAATGATATGAGAAAAGGAGAAAGGACTAGTGGCGGCCCAAATAGATATAACCTCGGGTCCAAGAAGAAAGAAGGAAATCCTAATATTCCTAATCAACCTACTAGAGCATAGAATCTTGCTAAAGAGGTGGCATCTAGCAACAAAGAAAAAGAGGCACAAAACCCCCAGGCAGTGATTAAGAGCCCTATCCCAGAAGTAAAGGAGATTATAAAGCCTCCCTCTTCTTTTATCTTTGAGAATGAGATTCAAAAGATTAAAATTCCTATACCTTTCTTGGAGCTAGTTAAAATTGAGGATTTCAAAAAGTACCTCTCCAAAGTGTTGCAGTCTGAGCCTTCATCTTATTCCATGGATTCAGCCAACCTCCAAGATGAAAAAATAGTTGTCATATTGGGGCCTTTGGTGGAGGATAGAGATGACTCCTCCCCTCCTTTCTATACCTCATTGAAAATACATGATAAGAACAACTTCTTGATGGATTTAGGGGCATCTCACAATCTCATGCCTAAGATTGTCATGGAGGAAATCAGGTTGGAAGTTACAAAAACTTACCATGACCTTTACTCATTTTGTTCAAGGAAGGTGAAGTGCCTCGAGGTTATCAAATACTTGGATGTTTCCTTGTTCCAGTTGCCAATGAAAGGTGTGGTCATGGATATTGTGGTGGTTGATGTCCCCCCTAAGTTTGGGATATGCTTGTCTATATCTTGGATTAAAATACTAGGGGGCACGTTGCAGATGGATATTTCATATGCTATTATCCCTGTGTTTGGGGGAGAGAATAGAAGGCTTTACAGGGAAGTTCAACTTGCTTACATTATCAGTGATGAAGAAAATCCGAGTAACCAACCCATTTTTGCAGTAGAAACTAATCTAGGAACCAATATGTTACAACTCATTGATGGACCTCAAGAACCTATTGAAATCAGAAATCATCTCATCATCTCTTGTGAAGACCCTCCTTCCAATATCTCTGTTTGGAAAATGTTTTTTCATGAAGCCTCTTCTAGGGAAAGTGTTGGGGCTGGGGTATTTTTCATTTCCCTGGCCTAAGAGACCATATCTCTATATTATAATCTTGAATTTGAAACAACAAATAATTTGGCAGAATATGGGGCTCTTGTTTTGGGTTTGAGAGCTACCAAAGACATGAATATTGAAGAGCTAGTAGTATTTGGAGATGTTGATTTGATTGTACATCAGGTCATAAATATGTATCAGGCTAAGCACCCCAGGTTAAGGGCCTATAGAAATGAAGTCTGGGATCTTGTTGACAGTTTCTTCTTGGCTTTTAATATCTCTTTTGTTCCAAGAGAGGAGAAAACTGTGGCAGATTCCTTGGTTGTTTCAGTAAGTAAGTTTAGGGTCCCTTTGCCCCCAAAAATAAAGTATGATGTGGAAGTAAATTATATACCTTTTATTCCTGACAATGTCAAACATTGGAAGGTCTTTGAGGATGATATTGAGATAAAACAAATTCTTGAGATTATGGATGAATTTTCTGATTTGCATATTGATCAAAATAAGGATATTGAAGAAAGCCCTCATGCTGATTTTTTCCTGAATAAAATTGTTGACCATTATATTGTTCAGTTTCCAGGTAACCATATTCCAAAGGGACTAGTCCCTTTAGAGAGATTGTTTTATATAAATTATGTTGTTGTAAAGGCTAAAGGTTACACTGAAAATGTTGATGTGAATGGATGAAATTTGGGAACAAAGGAATACCCAAAATATGTCAAATTATCTAACAGTTTTTCAAAGGAGAAAAGGGTTGAATATGTCAGGCTTCTGAAGGAGTTTGTTGATGTTTTTTCATGGAAATATGAATATTTGAGAACATATGACACCAACATCATTGAACATAAAATCCCTTTGAAACGAGAGGCCATACCTTTCAAGTAGAAACTCAGATAGATAAATCCCATGTTGTTGCCTATTATGTAAAAAGAAGTAAAGAAGTCATTGGATGCCCAGATCATCATCCCCTTGGGATATTCAGAATGGGTGGCTAATTTGTTACTTGTGAGGAAGAAAAATGGGGAAATCAGATTATGTGTAAACTTCAGGAATTTGAACAGGAGCTCCAAAAAGGACAACTACCCCTTTCCAAAGATGGATCACATTTTATAGAGAGTGACTAGTTCATCTAGGATTTCTATGATTGATGGCTTCTCTGGTTACAATTAGATTTCTTTCATGCCCAAAGATAGAGAGAAGACAACTCTCACTACTCCTTGGGGAAAATTCATGTATGCTAAAATTCCCTTTGTATTGATGAATGCAGGAGCAACCTTCCAGCGAGCCATGGACATTGCCTTCATTGGGGAAAAGGACAAATTTGTAGTCATCTATCTGGATGACATTATAGTGTTCTCAAAGTGTGACCAAGAGCATTGTAATCATTTGAAGAAGGTCTTCCTGAAGTGAAGAAGGTTTGGTCTCTCCCTCAATCCTAAGAAATCTTTGTTTTCTATGAAGGAGGGAAAACTATAGGGACATATTGTGTCAGTAGAAGGAGTAAGAATTGATCCAAGCAGAGTAGAGGCCATCCAGACCTCGTCTTTTCCTAGATCTAAGAAAGAGGTATAGTCTTTCTTGGGTAAAATCAATTTTTTGAGAAGATTCATTTCTAAGTTTGTTGAGTTGGTTAAGCACATTATAGCTATGATTAGGAAAGGAAGCGAGGTGAAATGGAATTATGAAGCTCGAGATTCTTTTGACCAAATCAATAAGGCTTTGATTAAAGCACCTATGCTCATCAGCCCTTTATATACTAAGGAATTTATAATATTTTATTTTGCCTCATATGATACATTGGTTGTTGCTTTGCTACATAGAAATACAGAGGCGTTAGAGTAGCCTATTTCCTTTTTCAGCAGAGCATTGAGGGATGCAGAAATGAGATATGATATCATAGAGAAGTAGGCATATGATTTGGTGAAATCCCTCAAGGATTTCATGATCCAGGTGGATATTGGTGGCCACCCACCTATTCCACTTGGACCCCCACCATTTCTTCTTTTAGTTTTTCAGTTTCCGCACAGTTTATTGTTTTTAGCAGTTTTTCGGGTCCTGAACTTCCAGAGCCGTTTTGAGGCCTTAAACAACGTTTTTTTGGGAAAACAGGGAGCAACATGGATAAAAGATTTTGTTGCTCACCCAAAAGTTGTAGTCCTCGGATAGATATTTCTAACGAGGTATGGAACGCATCAAACGGAGATCATATGCCAAAGTTACATCCCTGGGAAGTTGATGTACCAACTTACCCAAACGGGGCCCATAGTCTTGGCGTTTTCATCTCCTAGGGTTAGGTCTTTGGATGTTTATGGTTTTCCATTGTTTCTAAACAATAATAGGCCTTTTAGCCTCACTGTAACATAGTTTAGAGGCCAGTAGCTTCCACATCTCTTCTCAGAGATAAGCTACCAACGCCCTAGCTAGTTTATTTCCATTCTGACTGTACGCATATTTGAGTCATTTGTTATTAATGAAATGAAGTCTTATTTTGGCTACATATCTATGTTTATGTGTACTTCTATATTTCATTGTGTTCCTACATAAATCCGGATCAGTGGTATCAGAGTGGTCTACTCATTCTCGATCCTTCTTTGCATGTCCCCAACGAGGTCGAGGTATAAGGAGTTGGGGCTCGATCTGGTTGAAGCTTTGCAAGATTAGCCTCGCAAACCCCGACGACTGCCCATGGGGGAAGAAAATAAATATGAGGGAGTAGGATATCCTATCAAAATTTTCCTCGAGGAGGCCCTTGAGAAACAAAGGAACGCGATGATGGACAACTTTGCCCAGATTCTTCAACGGATTCCCACTGGCGGCGCATCGACATCCAACAGCCACTCTGGAGGCGCCACTCCTTTTAAGGTACAAGTAAACTTTGAAATTCCCATATTTGAGGGAAAAATAGATGCAGATGCTGTAGATAGATGGTTGAATCTGTTAGAAGGATATTTCTCGATTCATGACTTTTCTGACTGAGAAAAGATTATTTTCGCACTCCTCAAAGCTGCCCCCCATGTCAAGTACTGGTGGGAAACCGACTCGGAGCAATAGGACGAGGGAGAACCCTCTCTGTTGTCGATCGCACCCACTTGGAATTCTTTTTGAGACACCATCAAGGAACAATATTATCCTGTGGGGAGCTATGAGGAAAAATACATACAATGGACTACGCTGCGACAACAAAGGGACCAAGATGTGCATGAGATGACGAATCTGTTTCATACCCTACGCACAAAGTTGGGTATCAAAGATTTAGAGAAACATTTGGTGTTAAAATACCGCAGTTGTCTGCACGGATACATTCAGGAGGAAATGGAGTTCCTCGACATCTCCTCACTTGGTCTGGCATACCGATATGCTACCAAGATTGAGCAGAAGTTCAAAAAGAAGAGGAGAGACTTTGGGTCTGCAAATTAGAAGAAAGGGAAAGGTACCCCCAAACCGCAGAACAAAGAACCAATCCAAGGTGGGGAATCCCATGAAAACCTGCCAAAGACACAAGCAAAGAACAACACCACAAAGCCAAAAAAGGACACGGGGAAGTGGTGTGAGTTCCATAAGAGCTCCACTCACAATAAAAGTGAGTGTCGGGCCAAGCAGTCACTGGTAGCCAAGTTGAAAGCTTCTGAATCAGATGCATGCTTCGACTCTGAATCAGACCCTGAAAAGGGGAATGACAGGGGGAAGCATATTATCAATGCAGAGCCCAACGCCACCATTTCCACCACAAAGATCCATAAGGAGGAACCAGAAGATCCAGAGGAGGCAGAGCGTCTCTTCCATTCCAAGATGTGGGTAAAGGGTTCCCTGTTGTAGTTCATTGTCGACAGCAGGAGCCAGAAGAACCTCATCTCGGTAGAGGTCATGAAGCGGCTGGGCTTGTCAACCACAGAACACCCACAACCATACACCATCAGGTGGTTGCACCAAGGATGGGACCTTCGCGTCAGTCAACAATGTCCCCTTCCCTACAGCATCAAGCCCTGCACGGATGAGGTATTATGTGACATTGCTCCTCTTGATGTTTCTGATGTATTATTAGGCTAACAATACTTGTGGAAGTGACATGATGTGTATGAGTCCATGCCTCATGATGTTATTATCACTTTGACCAATAAGATGTATGGGATACCGAAGATAGCACCACCTACCACCATCTCTTTGGTTACTGCAAAACAATGCAGTAAGCTCATTTCCAAAACTAGGAAATTTGTTTTCCTGATGATTCACCCTCAGGGAAAGAGGAAGATTGTGGCCATGACCTCTATATAGGGCCCTTCTACACGAAAACAATAGATGGATAAGGTCGTATAGGAGTATGAGGACATCTTCACCTCCCCCGCAGGGGTGCCTCTACACTGCCAGGTCAAGCACCCCATAGATATGACTCTAGGTGCATCGCTGCCCAATGGACCCATATATCGATGCTTTGTTATGGAGAATGATGAAATCAAGAGGTAGATTCAGGAGTTGTTGCAGAAATGTCACATCCGGCCAAGTTCATCGCCCTGTGGGAGCCCGATCATGTTAGTGTAGAAGAAGGATGGGACTTGGAGGTTCTGCATTGACTATCGGGCACTGAACAATATCACTGTTCGGAATAGGTACCTGATCCCACAGATTGATGACCTTCTGGAGCAACTCAAGGGGGTGAAATATTTCAGCAATATCGACTTGAAGTCTGGGTATCACCAGGTACCAATCGAACCCTCTGATGTGTGGAAGACTGCATTCAAATCCAAGGAGGGCCTTTTCGAATGGTTGGTCATGCCTTTCGGGTTGACGAATGCCCCTGCAAACTTCATGAGGCTAATGGACAACATCCTGCGACCATTCACCAACTCATTTGTAGTGGTGTACTTGGATGACATTATGATCTTCAACCAGACTTGGGAAGAGCACCTCCACCACATCCGACAGGTCCTCCAAACACTCTGGCAACACAAATTGTGTGTTAATTTGGAGAAATTAACTTTTGGCATGACCCAGGTTCAGTATCTGGGATGCATTATTGATGAGTGGGGGGTACATGTGGATCCAACAAATATCCAAGTCATTCAGGATTGGCCAGCCCCAACCACCCTAACAGAGCTCCGTAGCTTTTTAGGTCTTGCCAATTTCTACCACATGTTTGTGTTGGGATTCTCTTATATCACTTGGCCCTTGAGTCAAGTCACCAAGGGAGGAGCTAAATAAAAATTCTTTTGGTTTGAATCTCAACATAAGGCATTCGGGGAGTTGAAGCATCGCCTCTGCTCTGCACCAGTGCTCACATTACTAGACTTGCAACAACCATTTGAGATCGAGACAAATGCCTCTGACTATGCTATTGGGGCAGTCCTTACTCAACATGGGCATCCAGTGGCATATCACAGTGAGACACTTTCCGACACAGTCCGGAAGTATCCCACTTATGACAAATAAATGTATTCCATTGTGCAGGCTTGTCGGTAATGGAAGCATTACATTTTGGGAAAGGAAACGGTCATCCACACAGACCACCGACCCCTGCAGTTCATACAGAGACAAAGGAAGTTGCAGAACGATCGCCATCAGAAGTGGTCCACATACCTGCAACAATTTCATTTGAACATTAAGTACAAAAATGACAGCACCAATAATGTTGCAGACTGCCTCAGTCGACCACCCATCGTGGCGCTAACCACTATGCTCAACTCTTGTGGGCACAAAACTTTCGATTGGCTACTTCTCTACAGAAGTGATCTAGAATTTGGCCACACATACAATACACTCTTGGAGGGTAAGCAAGTTCCCAATTTTCACCTCCAGGATGCCCTGCTTTGTCACCTAGGACACCTTTGTGTTCCTTCAAGCGAGTGTGCCAAGATGATTTGGGAGGCGCACTACAGTCGGGTCGCTGGGCATTTCAGGTTCAATAAAACCGTGGCAGTACTGCAAAATTATTTCTACTGGCCGAACCTTCAACAAGATGTCGGGAAGTACATCAAGTCCTGCACTTCTTGCTCCATTTCCAAACCAACCATCAAGAAGCAAGGCCTCTATACTCCACTTCCTACCCCCAGTAAACCTTGGGAATCCATCTCTATGGATTACATGTCGGGCCTTGCTTCTACTAAGCATGGAAATGACTGTGTTTTTGTGGTCGTCGATCGATTCTCGAAGATGTCCATTATGATGGCATGCAAGAAGAATATCACAGCAGAAGCCACTGCTAAACTCTTCTTTGAATGAGTGTGGGTACACTTTGGGATCCCACAGTCTATCATCTCAGATCGGGACAGTAGGTTCCTCGGTACATTTTGGTCCAGCCTCTGGTCGATGCTAGACACCAAGCTCACCAAGTCCACAGCTTTCCATCTGCAAACTGATGGCCAGATAGAGGTCATCAACCGAATGATCGTACACATTATGCGCATGTACAATTCAAAGCATCCACGCACATGGGATAAGAGCCTCCCCTATGTACAACACAACTACAACCGGGCTCTCCATAGCTCAACCAACCATAGCCCCTTTCAAGTGGGCTTGGGATTTCAGCCACTATGTCCCATTAACATAGCCATGCCATTTGTGGCTACTCAGAAAGATTCAGCTCATGTCCAGTATTACTACAGATGCAAAGAACCCCGAATGACCACCGACATATCAGTTTATCATATATCTTCAAAGAAAAAGAATGTATTGAAGTAAGAATAGGAGACTTCGACATTGGCTATTTTCTAGATGAGGAAACACAGGTGAATATCATGACAGAAAAAACTTGGGAAGCTATAAGAAAACCTGCTATGATTCCTTCATTGGGAGGAATAGGATTATTCGGAGGAAAGTTGATAAACCTATGTGGAAAGCTTACCCATATATCTATGAGTGCCAATGGAACTTCGACAAAGGAAGAATTTGAACTTGTTAAATTTTTTTAGGACAACGCTCCATTTACTATGTTTCTCGGAAAACCTTGGATTGAAAACAATCAGGCCAGAAGGAAAGAAAAAGAATTCTTAGAGTAGAAGAAGCAAGAGTTAAAATATTTCATGACTAGGAAGATCACTCACTTGATTAAAGGACATAAGAACAGATCAAATCCATTTGAAACCAAAGAATTGGATGTCGAAGTTGCAAAAATACCAAAGGACTCCCAAAATATTGTAGTACCTATTCCAGGTACAGATGAAGTATTACCGTTGATTTCTAGGAAAGAATCTCAACAGGGCGAAGTTGCTATGCCAAAAGAAGATAAGAATCAGAACGGAGAAAGGAATTATGAGACAAAGCTCACTGGAAAGAAGGCTAGAAAACTAAGTAAGAAGAGAGCTAAGGTTGAAAAGTTACAGAAGGTTCCCGAGGGAACTTTGTAGAAGGAAAATTTACAGAATTGGAGCTTCGCCAGAATATCCAAACAGTGTCACATGGCACTTCACCATGGAGAAGAAATATAACTGTTGGGAGGAATATAATCATTAGACTGATGCCCCGAACGGGAAGAAAAGCATTAATGGTCATATATCTCGCCACCAGACTGTTGGGACCATGCCATAACGGATAGAACTGATTTAATGAAGGCCTCTTAGCCATTGCAAGATATTCATTACCAAGTATCTATTTATCCTGTTACGCCACGCACCGAGAACACTTTTTCTAACCCTGAATTTGAGCCCGCAACATAGTTGATTTCACACAGTGATCACCGTGTTAGTGCCATCTATCCCGTTGCATTAACCTGTTACTCTCTGACTCTGATATTTTCAACCACAAGCGTGCATGTCGGACGAGCTTAGTGATGCAGAGAAAATTGTTGAGGAAGTTCTTATTGACCTAATGACTGAAAGGGTAATGTTTGAAAGAGCAATGTCTGCAAGTATTCAAGCATCATCAATAAGAGGAATACAAGCCTCTTCATCGACTGCTCGTGGAGCTAGATCATCCTGACCATCAACATAAAAGAGAACTAAACACAAAGACGACCTAGCCAATGTGAAGCTGATGACATCCATATTTCCTGATTACATCCCACCTCTGGCTAGTGTAGTGAGTCGAGATAGTTTTCCAAGGGAATTTGAGTACACCATCATTACTACATACCTCCCGAAGGGGATACGTGTAGTTCACGCATAGTAGGATAAGATCATAGCGTTGAAGTTCAGTGACTTCAACCTCGAAGATTGCAAAAACTACAATATGATCTCCCCATATAAGTACCTAACTCGAATGAAGGGGAATAACTCAAAGATCACCCCTCATCCATGGAAGATGAACCTCGCACAGTCCATCTTGCTAAATGTCATGAAAATCCCCCACTTCAGAAGACATCAGGAAGTCAACACATGTTTCAAGTTGCTACTGTCATGTTACCATGGAGGCTATTTATGGCTAGACCATCGTATTACAATAGATATGACATTGATCCATATGATCACAGGGTTGAGTATGCAAGGACCTAACCCGCAGGAGTTCTACTCAAGGAAAGGCCACATATCATGTGCTAGCAAAGAATATGAAGGACACATAGGTTGATGTCGAAGGGGACACGAGGCTACAAGGTAGACTCAATCCATAATGGCGCAGTACACCTATCAAGTTAGTTAATAGATGGAAAGTTGGTACGTAAGAACCGACCCACACAGGTCACGGGCTTTGTCGTCGACCTCACGGGGTGTTATAGGATAAATCGGTAGGTGCAAACACTAACTGATCTCCCTAGATCCACCTAAATCTAGAACAAAACACCCCAGAACATGATGCTTTCATTAAGTTTTAAATATTGAATTTACTAACTAAAGAGGGATAGGTGACATACTATTTAAACGTTGCTTCCTCTTGCTATTTCCATCCTAGCTCCATTCCAACACTCATACAATGATGATCCTGCAAAAGAATGAAACCAACCAAAGTGATAGTAATAGCATAAACTCAGATCTTTTAATGACTTATGGTTGAGTTTTAATTTTGCATGCGTTAATTAACCATTTGAGAAAATTAGTGAAAGAATGAGAAAAGAAGAGGAATTATGACAGCCATATACACATTTACAGATCTGAAATGAAATATAAGACGACAAACCATAACACGCAGATTGAAAATGGAGTTCGGCACAACTTTGCCTACGTCTCCGGGCCTTTTCTCTGTGGGGGAGGCTTCTTTATTTCTGTTCAAAAGATCAAAAGTACATCACTGCAATGCCAAATGGATACAAGACTGATCTGTTCATGTTCATCCAGATCTCAAGAACCCTGCAAAGAAAATGACACACAAAACGGACATCTGGAGCTCCCAGAAATGGTCCGACAACGTCTCCTCCTCAAAAGCTTCTCTGCATCAAAATGGATTTTTCTTGGTTTCCCTTCCATATAACTCTTCTCTGACTACTCTAATGGCTTCATAGCATCCAAAAACCCCTATCTGGGCTCTTTCGGCACCTCAATCGGTCGAAAAACGAAGAATTTAGGCCTCCTGGAAGTTTTCCCCTTCAAGCTTGTCGTCACAGGTTCTACAAAACGCACCCTTTCCCAATGAACCTGACACACATGCAATAAATAGTGTGAAAACCCAGCACTGGGTGCAACTGCGCCAATGGTGCAAACCGTAGGATGGTTAAGGGTGCGCCAACCCCTAACCACCTCGGCACCTGGGCATATGGGTCATGGTACCTCATGCTATAATAAAAAGGGTCAACTGCCAAAACCATTTTAAAACCACCCCCATGCTCCTAGTTGTGGTCACATGGTGGTTAGGAATATAGACACGGGCTTCATTTAAAAACCCCGTGCGCACAAAACTTGGTTATATGTGAAACCAACATAACCGCGGGCTAACCGTTAAACCTACACACGCAAAGGTGTTAACCACCGGTCATAACCGCGTGGTATATACATATGGTTACCTGCGAGAAGTGATATGACCACGTGGTTTTACATTTGAACATATATGTGTAATACTCCCACACAATATATATGGTATGGTCACATAACAATCAAATGACCACGGGCCGGGGCTAAGCCCCGGCCCGACCCCCCGCGCCAATATACAATATGTCAAATTTAAATAAATATGAAAACGATATATATTAAGAACTAATACGGTGGTGCGTTGGCAGCTTGGACTGTGCAAAGTATTTACACGGTGGGGAGAGGTACTGGGTTCGAACCCCACGGACCCATAAATTTTTTTATTATTAAACCAAATAGACCAATACCCGACGTGCCACGTGGCAGCCCACGATTGGGCCACGTGGCACCCAATCATTGACCAGAAAACTGCCATGTGTCGACATCTGATTTGACAATTGTCAACCAACAAATGCTTGCCACGTCACTTCTGTACGGTCGTACGGTCCACACAGTCAGCATGACACATGGACTGTACGGACTGTACAATCATCCATTTTTTTACCTGTTTGACTTTTCGGACAGAACACGATATCTTCTCCATACGGAGCCCGTTTGACAAAGTAAATATACCACTGGAATCAGGAAGACGAGACGAACGCAATGGAACTAGTTTTGTCACATTCCGAGCACTTTCATTTTTGAGCATTTTTCAAGCCCTGTCAGGCTTCTGGATTCGATTTCGGATCACACCTCCCCACAATAAGACCGTTTGGTCCCCAAAAGGTTACTGACCAGTCAACAAGCTCGGGATAGGCCACCCAGCTTGCTCTCTATCTCTGAACTCTGTCCTGTGCACCTGTCTCATCAAGATCAACTGTAACACAATCATGACAACTGACAGTATATTGTTAGCCATTTGAACCCTGTTACATCTTACTGAAGCCACTATCAT